>BQNB010027998.1:0-57073 GCA_026074375.1 Tanacetum coccineum
ACTTTTATCAGTCTTGGATTATTGAATTCTACTTATCCCATATACCCTAAGGCTCTTTAAGGAATAAGCAAAATATTTATATAGTATGCCAAATTAAGTATTCCTGATGTGTACTCATCCTAATCACAAAGGAACTAAAGAAAACTTCTATTAACTAATTATTAACCAAAAAACCGCACAACTCTATTTATTAAACATTTATATATAAAGGTGAAACAAGCTAATGGGAGAAAAAGCCACAATTAACACTTATGAGCTTGAAAGAAAACCAACTATTCTACGTTTAATGTCATGACTTATAAATAACACTATCATTTCTTATTCTTCACAAAAGAAATTTGCAAATACTTAGCCTATATAAAATCCAACTCGGCATATTTAAAATCTACTTGAGATTAGCACAAGTCTTCATTTACTAATGATTTCAAGTCTAGCATGTTTAAAGTCTACATGAGACTAGCACAAACTATCATCATTAATTGTTAAGGGAGAAAGCTAGAACTCTACACGTACGATCGGGTCAAAAATTACTTCTTATTCTTACCAACGGAAAACCTACATTTTTGTCTTAACATTTTTTTTTTAAACTAAAAATTTTTTTTTTGCTATTTTTGTGGGAAAACGGGTACGTGAGAACAAAACAATAAGCAGGTAACATCAAATCGATAGATTCCCTTCCCCAAACTAAAACGAAACATTGTCCTCAATGTTTAAAGTCGGGTTTCTACGAAAATCTAAGCCGTTTATGAAGTATGCAAAGATAAACGTTAATCGATAATGATGAAAGGATATGGATCTCCCCAAACTAATTTCACACAAAGGATGAGAAGCTCGAGTAGAACGGGAAAAATCAACCGGACACGAGAGTCTTTAGAGAATTTGTTGGTTCGATCCTGCAAAAATCACAACAAACAAGCAACAAACATCGAGAAATCGGAAAGAGAACAAGCCTCTCTCAACACAACACATTAGATAATAGAAAGTAGGAAGAAAAATAGAAAGGATAAGCATGGGGTGAACTCCCACGAAGCGGCTTGTTTTTGTTCACCGAGTCGCAAGCTCGACTCGATCCCCGAATTTAGTTGTCCTTAGGGAGAGCAAATATGGAAGAAAGAAATTTCCATCCATAGTAGTGCTTAAGTAACTGGTCAGTTGACTTTGAAATTAGAACCATCATGCATGAACAACTTGGCAGTGCATAATGGGGGATAAACATCGGTGATTGTGAAAGGACCGACCATCGGTACTTGAGCATTTCGGAGAAAATCTTTAATCGAGAGTGAAAAGAAGGACTTGATCACCAACAATGAAGATTTCGGTTTCTTTATCATGGAAATCGAGGAGTTATTCTTTGTCTTCTCCTTGTATATAATGAGTTCTCGAAGGCTTATCACGGAAGCTCGCTAAGTTCATTGAGCAGAAGCTTATCTGATGAACGCTCGCCGTCCTTTAAATCGAAGTTGGCAGCTTGAGATCCCAATATGCTTTGTGTTTCTAGCTCAACCTGGTAAGCTGACACATTTACATATACTATCCTTTATGGGGACATCCATATAGGAGTGCTTGTAGCTGTTCTAAAATGCCCATAATGCATCATCTAACTTATCTAACCATGAGGCACGGTTTTCTCCGACCGTCCTCTCTAAAATTCTTTTGAGACCTCGATTCGTGATTTCAACTTGACCGCTCCGTTTGAGGATGTAACGAAGAGACAAAGACGATGGATGACACCATATTTAGACATAACTTTATCAAATTTGTCGTTACAAAAATGGGTCCCACGATCGCTTATGATTGCTCTAGGAGCACCGAATCGGGAGAAAAGGGATTTTAAGAACTTAACAACTACCCTAGCATCGTTGGTAGGGAGCGCTTTTGCTTCAACCCACTTGGAAAGATAGTCGACGGCTACTAGAATATATTTGTTACCCCTAGATGACGGAAAAGGTCCCATAAAATCAATTCCCCATAAATCGAAAATCTCACAAACTTGGATTGCATTTTGAGGCATCTCATCATGTTGAGAGATTTTGCCTTGTCTTTGACAAGCATCACAAGATTTGACAAATTCGTAGGCATCCTTATAAATGGTGGGCCAAAAGAAACCGGCATCAAAAATCTTCTTGGCGGTAAAGTTGGCACCATAATGTCCCCCGGTGGGTCCACTATGACAAGCTTCGAGAATTTCGAGAGCTTCTTTGCCATCTACACACCTTCGGATTATTTGATCCGCACAAGTCTTAAAAAGAAAAGGGTCATCCCAAAAATAATGTTTTACATCTTTAAAGAACTTGTTTTTCTCTTGAGTTGACATTCCTTTTTTAATGAATTTCCCCGCGTGGTAGTTAGCAAAGTCGGCAAACCACGGGGTACTTTGGTCTTTAGAAGTTAACACACTTAAAGTCTCTAAAGGAAAAGTCTCGGTAATCTCTTTTGGATCAAAAGTATTTTCGTAAGGATTTTCAAGACGAGAGAGTGCCATCAGCAAGTTTTCAGCTCCCTAGATATCGTATAACCTTAAAAATCAACTTCTTGAAGAAGTAGACTCCATCGAAGCAATCTTGCATTGGCGTCTTTCTTGTTTAAAAAGGAATTTCAAAGCGTAAGAGTTCCGTGTAAAACTACACTCTTGTTCATGTAATATATGATCGAAACTTCTTCGAAACATAAACAATTTTGCAAGGCATCCTCCTCTCGATAGTGTGTGTAGTTTGATTCGCTTCTGTCATTTCTTGCTAGCGTAATGAATAGGTCGTGAAATGCTTCCACAATATTCTGCCCTAGAAACCGCACCGATTCAATAATCACTTCATCGCACCAATTTCAAAAGTTGGTCCCAATTTGGAAGCAATGATAATTGGAGCTTCTTCAATTCTTTTTCCAATGTTTGAGGCAAGAATGCGCAATCTTCGAAAAAATGAAGGAGTGTTTTTCCTCTAAGAGATGGTTCATTGGTCGAGAGATATTGGAAAAGTCTTTGATAAATCTTGATAGAATCCAGCATGCCCGAGAATAACTTCGAAATCCTTGACGGTGTTGGTTTGAGAAGCTTAGAAATGACATCAACTTTGGCCTTTATCGACTATCAATTACCTTTCTAGAGATCTTATTCCTAAAACAATACTTCTTTAACCAGAAAATGGTCTCTTTCCCAATTTAGTGCTAAGTTGGTGTCTTCACACCTTTTAAGCATTTTATACTAAAATAGGCAAGGCATAGGAAAAAGAATCTCCAAAAACTGAAAATCGTCCATTAAAAACCTCCATCGATTTTCTCTATCATATCGTAAAAAATGGCCGTCATAACAACTATGTAAGGAATCCGGGTGCATTGCACAAACTGATGGCATACGACCGGCACGCGAAAGTTTTCCGTAATGGCACGTTGAAAGTAGTTTTTCTCTGACATCTAGGATCAATTGGGATTTAGAAAAATCTGAAAAACCATCTAGAACAATAAAACTCGTGCCGGACTAATCGCTCTAACAACTGTGTTTTCCAAGAATGTAACGGAAAATGGTCTTTACAAGTTGCTTCGTTTAACTTTCGATAATTCGATACAAAAAAGACTCACCATCCCGTGAACTAATCTTATAGCACCAGCTCAATTTTCCTTCGTATGTTGACAACGGGTCATACCACCTTTTTTATAGACCCAATGGACTGGACTAACCCAGTGACTATCCGAAATTGGATAAATCAATCATGCGTCAATAAGGTTTTTCTACTTCGTTGTTCTTGATGACGTCCGTGGATTTTAGGGTTAACCCTCCTCTATGTTGGACTGAAGGTTGGGTAATCAACTTCTAACGAGGATTTGTGTGATCAAAAATCTGATCTATGCCTCGTATATCAGTAAATTCTCAAGCAATTGCTTGTTTACTGTTTTTCAAAACATGAAAGAGTGAGACTATTTCATTTGCTCAAATCATTTTGAAAATTATGACTTGAAATGTTTTTTCCCTAAAACGCAAAACTTGATATGCGTAGGTAACTCTTTAAGCTCGACTTCGGGAATATTCAATTTGGTCAAGTGAAGACTCTTTTGATCAACAACTATAAGATCCTTTCGAATTCACGGGTAATAAGTCCTCCTTGGTCTGTTGAAGGTAATGGATCATTTGAGAAGTTCCTTGAGAATTAGAATGTCACCCTCGTGATCGATATGTCGCCTTGAAAACTGGTGAAACCGTTCATCATCGATTTGCTAAGAAAGGCATCGCTCCTCAAAGATTAGAAAATCACTTTGTGAGCGATGGAGATGAAGAGAAACAATCGATCGAAGTGCGAAGAAGGAATTGTTTTAAGCAACGTAATCGGAAAATCCAAGTACTCTTGTGAGTACTCTTCACAAGTAGCATACTATTGATCAACCTTTATATGATTCGAGATTGTATGTAGAATGGAAGGTTCAATCACCACATTTAAAGGGTTAACGATTTGATCATTAATTCCTAAGATAATCTCTCTTCGTAAACATCGATTAAAGAGCAATAGCCGTCCTAAGAAAGGGTCGCCCGAGTATCAACGGTACTCGAGGATCGGCTATAAAATCAAGAACAACAAAGTCAGCGGGAAAGTAAAACTTCCCTACTTTGACAAAAACATTTTCTGCTACACCGGTTGGTTTGGAAATTGTACGGTCGGCTAATTCTAATACCATTTTTGTTTCGGTTAGGCCTGAGAGTTGAAGCTTTTTCCAAATGGATAAAGGCATGAGATTGATACTAGCACCTAAATCGGCAAGGGCTAAGTAACTATCGAACTCTGAAAAATCACATGGAATGAGAAATCGACCGGGGTCACCTAGCTTTTCTGGAAGCTTTTTAAGGACAACCGCACTACAATTTTCATTCAACGGTGTTTTGGTTAACTCAATTAACTTGTCTTTGTTATTTAACATCTTTTTGAACATCGGAGCAAACTTTGGCATATGAATGAGAGCATCCGCGAAACTTAGCTCAAAGTGAAGATTACGGAAGATTTCCATAAACTTTGAAGCTAGGATATCATCCTTTTCACGAATCTTTTGTTTATTGAGTCTCGATGGGTAAGGCAAATTAGGTTTGGCTTTGTTGGCAACGAAAGAAGGTTCTTCGATTGGTTCTTTGTCTTTGGGTTGTTCTTGGACCAATGGAGGAGGTTGGATGTCTTCGGTGCTCGGTAGCTCCGTATCCTTTGTCACCTCACTTTCCTTTTCCACCACCGGCGGTGGAATCGGAGGTCCATCGTATGAGGCACCACTACGAGTGGTAATTGCCTTGGCTTCGTTTCTTGGATTTGGAATGGTATTGCTTGGTAAAGTACTTGAACTTGAAGGTTGGTTTGTGTGATAGCTTTGCATGAAACTGAGCATCATTTTCTGAAAATCATCTTGTTTCTTTTGAGAATCACTGTAAACTCTTTGAAAATCATTTTGGTTTCTTTGAAAATTATCCAACTTCATTTGCAAGTTATTCATATTCGCATCATTTGCTTTAGCATAACTCTCAAAATCCGTTTTAGACACTCCTTGAGTTTGTGAAACGGGAGGTAAAGCTTGATTAATCAAGGGTTGATTTGTTGGAGGTTGGTATGGTGGGGCTTGGTAAACGGCTCCTTGATTGTTAGGACGGTTTTGGTTAAAATTTCCTCCACGGTTTTGGTTGAAATTAGAATTGGTTCCTTGGTAACGGTTTTGATTGTTTTGGACATTTGGTTGATTGAAACCCGGTGGTCTCATTTGACTTGCCAAATTGGGTGGTTGGTTTCTTTGGAGAAAATTACCAACAGCTGCGGTTTGTTGAAATTGTTGGATGTTGTCATGAAAAACGGGAAAATCATTTCCACCTCGAGTTAACGGACAATGGTTAAAATTGTGATTTGATCCACAAGTAACACATACTTCCTCAACCGCTTTGACGGGTGCGGGAGTAGTAACAACTAAAGCTTTCATTTCATTCAGCATCTTGTTCATCTTGATGGTCATCTTATCCTCGAGAGAAGCGGCTATTTGTTGCATATCGAAAGAATTATTAGAAGGTGAAGAATTAGAAAGAGGAGCATCCGTACTCACTCTTGAATCATTAGCACGACTTCTGGAGTAACGAACTTTTGACTTGCTTTCAATAATCGCTAAACCTTCTTGAGGCATCTTGTCTAAGAAATTGCCACCTGCTGCAGAATCTAAGGCATCTTGATCGTTTGAATTCAAAGAATTGTAAAAAGTATCGAGTTGGTGGAGTTCCGAGAAGCCATGGTGAGGACATTGACGAAGGAGTCCTTTAAAACGTTCCCATGCTTCATTAAAGGCTTCGTTTGGTTTTTGATAAAAAGTAATGATCTCATTCCGATAGTAAGTGGTTTTTGAAGGTGGGAAGTATTGATTTATGAATTTTGAAACAAGGTCGTCCCATGTGAGAATTGATCTAGGAGGTTCCTTGTCTAACCAATCTCGGGCTTCACCGTCTAGAGAAAAAGGAAAAAGCAAAAGCTTTACCGAAGTGTTCGGAACTTCTGGATGTCTAAACGTTGAAGTGACCTTGTTAAAAAATCGAAGGTGATTGTGAGGGTCTTGTCTACCCGTAAACTTATTACTTTGCACAAGATTGATTAACGGTTGCTTAAGCTCGAAATTGTTAGCATTGATCGGTGGGACAACTATAGCATCTTCATACCCCTCGATGGGTGCTTGTAACATTTGGGCCATTGTTCGATTGTCGGCCATTGGAACAACGTTTTGTTCAACAATTGGTTCTACCGGAAGATGTTGTCGACGTCTTCGAGATTGCGAACGAGTGCGCATAAAAAGAAAAACTAACAATTAAAAAGCAAAACTTTACACTAATTTTTTTTTTATTTTTTTATTATTATTATTTTTTTTTTTTTGACAATGAATTTTAACGGTTACACGAAAGAGACTTAAACCAAATAATCAACTACTTCACGGTAGCTCTCGAAAATTGCTTTTCAAGGTGAGCCGTACTTGGTAGAGACACAAAATGGCAAGTGTTAAATCTTTGATTACGATTTGGGAACCAATAAGTTCACCGGAAATTGAAATGATAATACCTCCGTTGAGAATATTATATTTTGGTATTTTTACCAATTGGTGATTTTTATTTCTTTAATTAAAAAGGAAGATTTTTTTATATTTTTGATATATTTTTTTTTATCTTTTACTTATACTAAAAAGAAAAGGAAAATATTTTTTACTTTTTATATTTTTTAATTTTTTAATTTTTTTTACTTTTGAATTTTAAAACAAGAATGAAACTTTCGAGGACGAAAGGATCTTCAAACCAAATCAACAAACACAAAACGAAAGAATCGTAAACACTAATCCCCGGCAGCGGCGCCAAAAACTTGGTGTGTAAGTTTTATACACGTAAAATATATATAAAATATAACCTTAAGAGAAATTAAGAAAATTACCAAGTTACCCTTGATAAAATTCACTCTCAAAAATATATATTATATAATATAAAATACGTATATTAAACCGGGTAAGTTTGATCACCCGGGTCGTTATCCCCAATGACTAGTGAAATTGAAACCACGTTTAGGTTCGGATCCTGATTTGAATGTAGCAAAGATATTTTTTGATGATCTAAATCTACTAAAAAGGGACAACAATTAAAATTTTAATCAAAAACGCAAAACGGGACACTAAAACTAAGGCCAAAACCTAAATTCTACAAAATTTAACCTAATTTTTTTTAATTGTTATTCTAATTGACTTAAAACGAAGTTTAAAAAAAACTAGATTGAGAAACGGAGTATTAAAATAGAAGGTTATTATTGAAAAACCCGAGAAACACGTAACAAATCCCGTTCTTTAAAAACTAAATTTTTGTAAAAATGACCCTACGAATGTAAAACTAATTTTTCTAGAAACTTTATACTAAAATAAAATTTTGTAAAAAAGATTTATATTTTTTTGATTATTTTTGTATTTTTTTATGACTTTTTAAAGTTTAAAACTAAATTAAATGACTAAAAATACTAAACTACGAAATTAAAATTCTAGAAAATTACTAAAAGTCGGTAATACTTTAAAGGTCCTAAGAAAATTATAAGCTCACAATAAGCTCGAAAGAATAAGCCGGGAAAATTGGTATAAGCACTCGAAGTGCTTATAGATAATTGGGATGAAAGAAGGGTTATATATTTAATTGTGCAAGGTATTATCGAAAAAGTCCCAAGGGCAGCTGGTAAGTGTGGTGTTATAAGGGGTTGAGGTTGGGTTGAGGTCGGGGGTTCGAGTCTAGGTTCACCCCCACTTCCCCGACTTCCCCTTTTTGCTTTTTGGCAAAATTTTTAAAAGCAAAGTTGTTAATAAGCTATAAATAAGCAACTTTAATAAAGGCAACCATATTTTAAATGCATTAATAAGCTGGGAAAATAAGATGAGAAAAAGACAGCAACATTAGACTATTTTTTTTTTTTGCTTTTTTTTAAAGAAAACTAATTAGCTTTAAAATACGAATAAAGGCTAATAGCTAACCCTAAATAGCTAAAGTTTACTTTAAACTACCCTAATAAGCACTACTTAATCAAGGATAAGCTGAAGAAACCAGTAAGAAGCTAAACTAGACTTAAACTACTATTTTTGGCTTTTCTTCAAAATTTTGAAAGCAAATAAGCTATATTAAGCTTAAACCTAACTTTTTAAACTGAAACTTAGTTATTTTAATCTAATAAGCTAACCTAAACTAAAATTAAGCAAAAATAATAAGCTGTAAGCTCAAAATATGAAATAAGCACTTGTGTTGAAACTGAGACCCAAACAGTCCCTTAGGGGACTTTTGAGCTTAAATTAAGCTCAAAGATGGAAATCCTTATGACATAGCTTAATTACCCTTAAAACTACTTAAACAATAAGCTTCCTAAAAAACTACTTTGAAAACCCTTTTTGAGAAATGAAGAGCTTAATGAAAAAGCTAATTGAAAATTGCTTATTAACTCAGTACCTACTGAGTTATGAAAAGGATCTTTGAGATTTTTGGGCTTAAATTGCAATAAGCAAATGGATCCTTAAGCTATTCTAGCTTATACCACTAAAAAGCTTATCCTAATGTCTTCTTAAAACAACTTTTAAAAAGCATTTTGAAATTCATTTGATTAGAGAAAAAAGCTAGTGGGAAAAGACTATCTATTCTATTTTTTAGTTTTTTGAAATGTTTTTGGAAAAGGGCAATTAACCTACTTAGACAGTAAAACAGATAAAACAAATAAGCTAACTACTTTTTAAAAAAAATTAAGCTAAAACAGATGTAATATAGCCTAAATTCTAATTGTGCCTATAATTTATAAGAAGCTAATTCATTTTTTTTGCTAGCTTAAACTTAAGCTTAAAATACCAACAGTATTAACTCTGGTTAATACTGCTGGTGCAATTGACCAAGAGGAAAACACAAGTGCAGGTATCCTAAATTGATTTCCTGCACTTAGACACTCAAGTTGAGTGTGTTTACACACAAAACACACAATTGCCAAACTTATGGAAGCTTGGCTTACAATTTCCAATCAAAACTTAAAGTGACAACTCTCCTGGTGCAAAATCACTAAAAATGAGCCCTAACTTATTCATTTTTGAAAACTAAACTCTCAAATCTCTTTCTCTATTGATTAAAATTGGAATTAAAACTGACTCAAGCAAAATTCACAACTTACTTTGACTTTAAGAAGTCAAACAAGTTCTAACCAAACACCCCTTTAACTTTTGACTGGTTTTGAAAAAGCTTATAGAAATTAAATCTAATGATTAAAACTCAACTACCAGATAACTAGAAGCTTATAATAGCCTTACATTTTATGATCTTAACAACTGAATTAAGCTAAAAATTAAGATTAAGAGTAAGTATATATTTTTGGTTTTTCTTGATTTTTTAAAAACAAACTATGAAAAACTAAGTCTACTATGATTAAAGCTAAAAACAGTTTAGATTAATGAATAATAAGAACAAGTAAAGCGAATTAAAACACTTAATTAAGTAGTAGATTAAGTAATTAAGCATATAAGCATATAGATTTTTAAGCATATTTTGAAACAAAATCTAAATATGAATTTATGACAAGAGTAATGAAACTAAACATAAACTTTAGCTAAAGAGAAGTTACAACAATTAAGATGCTACTAGCTCTAGCATTATTTCATCGTGATTAGTGTATAAGTCCATGAGATCCATTCCAGGATTGGATCTCCTTCCATAGCTTAGATCTAAAACAATTCTAGTACCTTAACTGTTTTAAGGGTTTAGGTACGATTAGGAAAGATTTGAGTCAATTATTACTTAGAGACTAATAAGAGCTTATTTAGATAGCTTATGAACTTTCGCTTATCTTTAGAGAAAAAGAGTACGAGCTTATAAGAGTAAACGAAAGAGCTTTAACAAATTATCTTATATTAAAATTTGATTCTTAACATAAAACTTTCTTACATTACTAGAAAAGAGATTACATAAGATAGAGAATGAAATTAAACTAAAACTTAAAAAGCTACTAAAATTTCTAACTCCTAGCGTGTGTGGAGGTATGAGAGCCTATTTATAGATGGATGATGAAGCTTCTAGGTGTGCCTTCTTGCCCACGCTCCTTCTAATCATCACCATCCATTTCTTCAATCATTGGATCTCTTATCTCATCCGTTAGATCAAGCCTTGGGATTCACACGGATTGCCAAGCTGGCAATCCTTGATGTGACCCTTGTGCTTCTTGTGTGAGTGATCCAAGAGTAAAAATCAATATCCCTTGTGCTATCCTTCATCTGACGTGGCTTTGATGCTTAAGTGAGCTACTAAGGATGCTTGATTAGACTGTTTTGACCTTGCTTTTGCGTTGTTTACCACTTGAATTGACCATTCGCACCTTCAATCTCCATTTGCCCTTTGTTTTCACCTTGGTTAAATGTGGAGACGATAATGAATAGTAAAAAGATTTTGGCGCGTTTCTTTTCTTTTATAACTGTTAATTCAGTTTGAAGTTTGGGATGTTGGCAATTTGAGTCCCTCTCTTTCTTTTTACTCTTTTTAGTTATAAAGAGAGTTTTAGACTTTACAAAACTGGCCCCTGAAGTTGGTATAAAAAGAGAAGTGGGCTTTGTTGACTTTTGTTGACCATGATTTGATTGAGGCTTGACTTTTCTGGCTTTGGCTTTGTACTCTTCTGATTCTCGTGTCCGTGCTTGCTCATTTTTGACTGCTTTCTTGTGATTTTTGACTTATCCGTACCTTCATAAACAAAACACATATACAAGCATATTTTTGCCATTTTTGGTTTGGATTTTTGAATTTATAAAACAAAAATGAAACTTTCTAAGTCGAAAGGATCTTCAAACCAAATCAACAAACACAAAACGTAGGAATCGTAAACACTAGTCCCCGGCAGCGGCGCCAAAAACTGGTTCGTAGTTTTATATACCTAAAATATATATATAAAATATAACCTTAAGAGAAATTAAGAAAATTACCAAGTTACCCTTGATAAAATTCACTCTCAAAAATATATATATTATATAATATAAAATACGTATATTAAACCGGGTAAGTATGATCACCCGGGTCGTTTCCCCAACGACTAGTGAAATTGAAACCTTGTGTTTTTGAAAGTGGTTCAAACAAGATTGAATTGATTTTTAGAGTGATTAACTAAAACTACAACTTTAAACAACTAAAATTATCAACTAAAGGCTATTAATTACGAAAACGACTACGCAACGCGGGCCAAAAACCTAAATTTACGAATTTTAACCCTAAACTATTTTTTTTTGGTTTTTATAAGTTTTTTTTATGACTAAAAAGTAAGGACAAAAAAGACTAGACCTAAAACGAAGCTGAAACGAAACGGGAAACTCAAAAGCGAGAACGGGAACGAATCCCGTTCTTTAAAAACTAAATTTTTGTAAAAATGACCCTACGAATGTAAAACTAATTTTTCTAGAAACTTTATACTAAAATAAAATTTTGTAATTTTTTTTTATATTTTTTTGATTATTTTTGTATTTTTTATGACTTTTTAAAGTTTAAAACTAAATTAAATGACTAAAAATACTAAACTACGAAATTAAAATTCTAGGAAATTACTAAAAGTCGGTAATACTATAAAGGTCCTAAGAAAATTATAAGCTCACAATAAGCTTGAAAGAATAAGCCGGGAAAATTGGTATAAGCACTCGAAGTGCTTATAGATAATTGGGATGAAAGAAGGGTTATATATTTAATTGTGCAAGGTATTATCGAAAAAGTCCCAAGGGCAGCTGGTAAGTGTGGTGTTATAAGGGGTTGAGGTTGGGTTGAGGTCGGGGGTTCGAGTCTAGGTTCACCCCCACTTCCCCTTTTTGCTTTTTGGCAAAAATTTTAAAAGCAAAGTTGTTAATAAGCTATAAATAAGCAACTTTAATAAAGGCAACTATATTTTATAAGCACTTAATAAGCTGGAAATAAGCTGAGAAAAAGACAGCAACACTTAGACTATTTTTTTGGCTTTTTTTTTCTTAAACTAATTAAACTTAAAACTACGAATAAACTAAAAGCTAACCTAAATAAGCTAAAGCTTACTTTAAACTACCCTAATAAGCACTACTTAATCAAGGATAAGCTGAAGAAACAAGTTATAAGCTAAACTAGACTTAAACTACTATTTTTTTGCTTTTCTTCAAATTTTTGAAAACAAATAGGCTATATTAAGCTTAAACCTAACTTTTTAAACTGAAACTTACTTATTTTAATCTAATAAGTTAATCTAAACTAAAATTAAGAAAAAACAATAAGCTATAAGCTCAAAATATGAAATAAGCACTTGTGTTGAAACTGAGACCCAAACAGTCCCTTAGGGGACTTTTGAGCTTAAATTAAGCTCAAAGATGGAATCTTATGACAATAAGCTTAATTCCCCCTTAAACTATAACCAATAAGCTTCCTAAAACTGCTTTTGAAACCCATTTTGAAAATGAAGAGCTTAATGAAAAAGCCAATTGAAAATTGCTTATTAACTCAGTACCTACTGAGTTATGAAAAGGATCTTTGAGATTTTTGGGCTTAAATTGCAATAAGCAAATGGATCCTTATGCTATTCTAGCTTATACCACTAAAAAGCTTATCCTTATGTCTACTTAAAACAACTTTTAAAAAGCATTTTGAAATTCTTTTGATTAGAGAAAAAGCTAGTGGAAAAGACTATCTATTCTATTTTTTGGTTTTTGAAAATGTTTATGAAAAGACAATAACC
This sequence comes from Tanacetum coccineum, assembly GCA_026074375.1. Classification (NCBI taxonomy): domain Eukaryota; kingdom Viridiplantae; phylum Streptophyta; class Magnoliopsida; order Asterales; family Asteraceae; genus Tanacetum; species Tanacetum coccineum. Next base: position 13,206 of record BQNB010027998.1, read on the forward strand.
TACTTAGACAGCTTAAAACAGATAAACAAATAAGCTAACTATTTTAAAATAAGCTAAAACAGATGTAATATAGCCTAAATTCTACTTGTGCACTAATTTATAGAAGCTAATTCCTATTTTTGCTAGCTTAAACTTAAGCTTAAAATACCAACAGTATTAACTCTTGTTAATACTGCTGGTGCAATTGACCAAGAGGAAAACACAAGTGCAGGTATCCTAAATTGATTTCCTGCACTTAGACACTCAAATTGAGTGTGTTTACACACAAAACACATAATTGCCAAGCTTATGGAAGCTTGGCTTACAATTTCCAATCAAAACTTAAAATGACAACCTACTACCTCCTTAAACCTTCTAAATGAGAGTGCACAAACACTTGGCAATCCAAATCCAAGCCTTCTAAGGCTTGGATCAAACTTTTACAATCAAAAAGAAAAGGAATAAATGCCCTGGTGCTGGAATGAGAAAATTTAGCCACAAAATCATTTTAAATTCAAACTAAGTACTCAAATCTTTTAAAAACTTGTAATCTTATAAAAACTCAGCTGACTCAAGTAAAATTACCAAATATCTTTGACTTTTTATGGTCAAACTAGCTTAAACCAAACACCCCTTTAAGATTTTGACAGATTTGAAAAAACTTTTTAAAATGAAAACTACTGGTTAAACCTTAACAACCAGATTATTAATAGCTTATAACCAACTTAATTAACATGATTTAACAACTGAATTAAGCTAAAACTTAAGATCTAAGAGTATGCTACTATATTTTTGGTTTTTTATGAATTTTTATGACAGAAGAGTAAATCTAAAGATCTATAACTAATAAGCTAAAACTTAAGTAAAAGTGAAATCTAAAGGAGAACTTACAATGAGCTTCAGCAAGAACAGAAGCTAGTGCTCATAGAGCTAATCAACAAGCTCTAGCTTATCCTTGTGGATAAGCTAGTAAAAGTCCTTGGGATTCCTTCCATGATTGAATCCCCTTCCACAAGTCCAAAATCCATAAGCTAAGATAATTAGGCTATTTTTAAGAGTTAAGGTATGATTAAGGTAAGATTTGAGCTCAATTATAAGCTTAGAGACTAATAAGAGCTTAAGATGAGCTTATTACAAGCTTATGAAACAGTAGCAACCATTGAGATTTATAAAAACTTATTATCAAATACGATTAATATAAAAGTGAAACACTATTTCATTGATTTAAAAGCAGCTTACAATACTAGGAAAAGAGATTACAATTAACTAAAAGCGATTTTAAGGAAAAATTACATAAGCTAAACAATTAAGCTAAAAATACTAAATTAAGCTACTACTCTCCCCCTAAAAACTACTACTCCCCCTAAAAACTACTACCCCTTTGTGTGTGAGTAGTGGCCTCTATTTATAGCACTCCAAGAAGGTTCTAGCATCAAAATCAGTTAGACGTGCCTCTCAATCCGTGCCCTTCATTTCTTCAATCATTTAAGCTTGAATCTCATCTGTTTGATCATATGTGGTCATTTGAGGATTGCCAAGCTGGCAATCCTTGATGTGACGTTTATGCTAGTTTTGTGAGTGATTTAGCACAAAATCCCACTAAAATTTATGCTTCTTTCCATAGTCACGTGACTTGAGCTTGAGAGGTAGCCAATGAGGGCTTTGATAAGACTTAATTAACCCTGCCATTATGTTGAGGAGCTCTTGAATTGACTAACGCACCCTTTAATTGTGATTTGCCCTTTAATTTTTGACCCTTGGTTAAATGTGGAGGACGATGAACAGTAAAAAACTCTTCCCGCCCCTTTTTTATAACGAAAAGTGGTAATTCGGTTTGAACTTTGGGCATATGACACTTTCAGTCCTTGTCTTTGGTTTATAACATTTTAAGTGTAAAACCTTTTTAAGAAATGGCAAAAACAGCCCTTGTGGTTTTATAAAAGAGAAATGGGCTAGGATTTTGGGCTTATGGATCCGGGTATGGCCCATTTAGGGTTTAAGGGACCATTTTTGTAACTTTTGAAACTTGAGGGACTCATTTGGTAACTTTTGAGGTTTTGTCTTCTAGTGGTTGACTACTGTTGACCATGATTTGACTTTCTTTGGCTGGATTTGACTGAGGGCTTGACTTTTCTGGCTTCGGCTTTGAATTCCCGGCTTCTTTTGTGCTTTTCCGTTTCTTGTGTCCGTTTCTGTCTGATTTATACTGTAATTTGGTGATTTTTGATATATCCATACCTGCACACACAAAACACAAATACAAGCATATTTTTGCCATTTTTGGTCTGTTTTGGGTTTAATTGGGTTATTTTAGGTACAAACGGATATGTGTATTCTACGCTTATCAGGGGGTTAACTAAATAGTGTGGTTAGTTAATATCACAATATGTATATGCTTTTTGGTGTAATCCTATAAATTTCCCAATTTAGATAAGTCACTCCAATTATAAAAATAATACTCATTATGGTGATCTCGAATAGTATATCAAGCCAAGTTCTAAAGTTTACTACAATCACCGGCACACTCATATATTTGTGGAATTTTAGGTAAAAATTAGGAAACGGAATAGGAATAATCCTCACAAGTATGGAAATAAGGGTTATGTGTGCGGGTTATGCAACTAGTAATCTCACAAAAATATGCTAAAAAATGAATTTGAGTATAAATTAGGCATATTATTGTAAAAATAAGGACAAATAGTGTCCTAATTCTCCTCCCCTCACTTGAGATATACAACACCCACGTTGTATAATTATAACATGAAAAACAGGAAACAAAAGGATTAGAGCAGAAAACTCCTCTGAGATTTGCTCGGTATGATCCTCCATTATGCGTAAACAAAAACGGAAACTGTACAGGAAGTCGATACGCCGTTTCCATATTTCAAGATACGCCGTATTGAAACATGTATGAAAATAACCTAAGTACGGGTCAGAGGTTAAATACGTCGTATCCAGAGATCTTAATACGTCGTATCGATAAGTCTGGAAAATAAAATGGATAACGTCCAGGTTGGATCAATACGCCGTATCCATTGAATTGGATACACCATATTGATAACCTGGGAAGAAAGACTCGATAACAAAACTAAAAATACATTCTGGGTTGTCTCTCGACAAGCACTTTTGTTTTTGAGAGAGTCTTTAAGTTAGACTCCCTTCAGCTTCACTTAGTACGTGTCACGAACCATCCTTCATCCTTCTTGCAAAAAATATCATGGTAGACTTGAGACATGTTTTTTTTCGGTTCGGACCCAAATGTCATATTCATATTCCTTGATAGCAACATATTCCTTCGCTGGTCCTAACGAGTATTTAACCACCTCGAATTTTTCCGATTTGCATGTTGGTGGTTTCATGTAAGGGATTCCAAGTAATTTGCACCTTCTTTCCTTGGATCTTTCCTCTTCTACATTAACATAGTAAAGACCTTCGTTCAGAATCAAGTAGTCACCTAAGTCCCCGATATCATCATCGTTATTTTCCATAGGCTTAATATTGTCAAACCATCCTTGATCCACTTGAACTACATCATCATCATTAGTTGTTCCTGCATGATCCTTAAACATTTGACAAACATAATTGTAAGTGTTTTGGTTAGAATTGACATCGATTTCAATGTAAGTTGTATGCTCATAATGCTTCTATTCGTCAATGGGTGAATAATGGCTCCAAGCATCGTCACTTAATTCTTCTTCGTCCTTAATTCCCCACCAATATTTTTGTAACATCGTTAGTAATTTGTGATCAAGTTCGTGATAATTTCTAAAGCATTGTTTTAACCATGCGCAAAAATTCATTCCTTTTCGATTTTCATGGCCTATGATCCTTCTAAGATGGCATTTTCCCTTAAATCTTCCTCTTTCAATTCGCCATCTTCAAGTCCTTTATACCATTCATAATCTTGAAAATGGATAGTGTTACCAATCTGAATCATTCCTGGTAAATTTCCTCCATTGCAACACCCTTCATCTTTCTAATTACAAGTGGGCCATTGGGCATGTCCACTTTTGAAATGAAATGGCTTGTAAACATGATCTATATCATCGGTTGGTTCTCCATTTCCCCTATGGCTTTTCAGAAACCCATGGTATTTCTTTTTTCCATTGATGGATCCACTCATCTTTATATTCTTGATATGTCTTAAATCTGGGTATATCTTTAGTGAGTACATCAACATCAATCTTAAAAAGATAATTAAATTCCTTGAGTGCTTCACACAAAGGTGTCTCAAAGTCAAATATGTCAGTTTCTATCCTGAAGATTTCAACAATTTCATCTTCTTTACTCAAATTTTCTTCTTCAAGATCAGAAAGTTCCTCATCGGTCAATACCTCTTCATCGTCACCTCTCATCCAATAAATCTATAACGCATTCTTCATATACCAATCCATCGTCTTATGATTACTAACTTTGAAGCTAACCATTCAGCAAAATTGACATTTGATGGATCATATTCCATATCGGCATCAAGTTCATGTACCTCTTTTTGTTTTTTTAATTTCCATGTAATCTTCGAATTGTCTTTATAACTTTGAATAAACCATGTAGCAATCACACCATCCTTGATTTTTTTATCCATCGTTTCATGATCTCCGTATTTCAAGTCTAGCCATTACTCCACAGCTACGTCAATCAACCTTACCAATCTTTTATTAATGGAAATTATGGCTTCAGCATATATTTTCTCACACTCATCATAACACACTTTTCGTTCATAAACATCAAGATCACCATTTCCTGAATTATCCAACTTTTGCTCAACACATGGAAATAAAGATCCTCAACAACTCCCAACTCATAAGTGAATAAATCATTCTCCATGCTACTTAGTCGCTTAAATTCATTGAAAACCATCTCAAGAGGCGTATCACAAGTAAACAAATCAACATCCATCTAGAACAAGTTGAACACCTCATATTCAATCGCGTATTCGTCTTTTCTTATTCCCTTCATCTTAGCTTACTGAAAGTAGTCAGAAAATCATTAGTAAGATAACCTCAGAAGAAAGAGAGTACTGAAAACTAACCACGAAAACCGAATACGAAAAATTAAGTCTACTGCTGTATCAGATGATCGATACGCCGTATTCAATTGACTGAATACGTCTTATTGATTGCTTGAATCAGAATACGTTGTATTGGTATCGAAAAGGAGATATTCCATATTCAATAAGATAAATATGTTGTATCGAACATTTGATCAAAACAAATACAACAAAGAAAAACAATGCAGAAAAAACACTTAAACACATAAATATGCAAAACATACAATGCAAACTAATCTAAATAGACTAATCCAAACAATACAGAATTACAAACTAAATTACACTAAATTAAAAATACTAATAAACAAGAATTAAATAAACCTACTCCCCGGTAACGACGCCAAAAACTTGATGTGTCGTTGTGTGTAGGTAATATTTGTTATCAAGTTTTACTATTTATATTTTGCCGACTTTACCTATTTACTAACACTAATGAGCAGTGTACCCGATCAATTGTAGGTTTGTTGGTAAGTAGGGTGTCGATCACTAAGAGCGAGCATTAACACTTAAATCTATCAGTATATTAGTTATCTAAGTTACTCCTAATTTATTATAGTTAAATCTATTTAAACCTAAACTAATGCAAAGGGGGGATTTTAGCATGAGAGACTAGCATAAGTTTGGGCTTAGCTAATCTAAATGATTACACTTAACACACACAAGTTGATAAACAAAAGATAAAGAAGCGGTCAATCCTAATGTAAGGAAAACATATTAACCATGTTTAATCAAATAAAACGCATGTATTGTCTATGAGTGCAAAGATTGTTTTACTTCATTGGTGATATATCATTCTTAAGCTTATGGGGGGATGATTCATCCCGAAAGACTAGTCGAGTAATATAATATAAGTAATCACGGCGGATAAAAATTACTTTAGGAAAAGTAATAGTCGATCTTCCAGATGTCGTGTCCTAACGAGAGATGAATTTGAAATTTACAAAAATGTTTTGTTTGATGCTTGAATGTCGAATATTTTTAGTTTTGGTTTTGAACTAAATGAAAATAAACTAAAGAAAACTAGATAACAAATAGCGAGCAAATAAACTAAGAACGATATATAATAAAAGATATGCTTGCTAAGTGAGTAGATTAGATCCTTACGTGTGAATTAAATATACAATTAAGTTCTTATCGATGAATCAATATCTTTCTAACAAATTATCTTCTCACAACGTTGGCTTATATTGAAAACAACTTTTATTAAAATATCGATTACTAAATTAATGCCTAATTATTCTTACGGCTTTTACCCGGTCGAATAACCAAAACAATAATCTAAGTTATATAAACCTTAAGCCATCACAAGAAACCATCTGCGCTAGGCATAGGTTTCATAATATATGCATGCTATTATATATTTAATCCTTATATAATTTAGACCAAGTCATATTAATAAGAAGGGTTTAAAATGGGCACGTAGGTTTCAAATAAGAAAGGTTCACGAGGAAAGTAAGGTACTGATAGACTTGTAATTTCATGCTCTTTCCAATGGAGTGATCGTGGGATTTTTAAGTGTTGGGATTAAAAGCTTCATACGGCTATTTGGAATTAATGATGCTCTTATCAAAGTTAGTACTGCTCAAGAAGAAAGGTTTGTGTTACTACTGCTAGCAAAAAGATTGTGAAAAATACGCTAAGTAGTTAGTACTGCCAGTATAAACTTAGTACTGCTAGTGTAACTTAGAACTGCTAGTATATATTAGTACTGCTAGAGTAAAGTTAGTACTGCTAGAGTAAAGTTAGTACTACTAGAGTAAAGTTAGTACTGCTAGTGGAGAATTTAGAAAATATTCTAAGTAGTTACTACTGCTTGTACACAGTTAATGCTGCTAGTGTATAAGTTACTGCTGCTAGTGTTCAAAGTCAATGCTGCTGGTATAAAGTTACTGCTGCTGGTACAAAGTTACATCTGCTGACAGAGTTACAACTGCTAATGGATAAAGATTGATTGAAGATAAAGATTGCTTATGTGATATGTATGAGATATTTTTATAAAAGATACGTATAAGTTATTTGTTTAGGAGATCATGATAACTTAGGAAAATATTGTAAGCCAGTTAGGACTCGTTGGTGTATAAAAGGATTATTCTGTCAATCTATTCGTAGCTTCAAGGTTTTGTAAACCCTAACACTATTAAGAGTGTTCGTATTATATTGAGGCTGAAAGTTTGGTAAATTGTTTTGTTATTGATTTTATTCATTACTGTTTCATTGAAATTCTTCTTAGTATCATTAACTAGATTCCGCATAGTCTTTGATATTCAAAATCAAAGTTTCTATCATAGTTGTTTTAGATTTATTCAATACAACTTAGGCTTATACAAGCTAAGCAAGATCTATTCTATTGGGATCAACAAGGGGTATCAGAGCTTGTGAGAAGCTTTGAATAAGAAGAACCTTTACTACACACAAGATCTACTTTTTCAAGAAGCAATGGACTCTCAATCTACTCAAACCATCAAGCTACCCATACTCTAACCTGTTGAGTATGATCTCTGAAAGATGAGGATGGAGCAGTATGTACAGTGCATTGATTACACTCTAGTGGAGATCGTAGAAAATGGTAATGCACCCATAGTAATAAAAACTGGTGATGGTAAGGAGACTGTTATCTCTCCTACAAGTGTTGAAGAGAATGCACAAAGAAGGGCATAGTTGAAGGCAAGAAGCACGTTGTTGATGGCCTTACCTAATGAGCATCAATTAAAGTTCAACTCATACAAGGATGGTAAGACACTTATGCAAGCTATTGAGAATAGATTTGGAGGTAATACTGCTACAAAGAAAATTCAGAAAAATCTACTGAAGCAGTAATATGAAAACTTTGTTGCATCCAGCACAGAAGTGATTGAGCAAACTTATGAAAGGCTTCAAAAGCTAATTAGTCAACTGGAGATGCATGGTGAATTCGTCCCTCAAGAAGACATCAATCAGAAGTTCTTGAGAAGTTTGTCACAAAAATGGACTATGCATACTATTGTGTGGAGGAACAAACCATAGATTGTGACATTAAGTTTGGATGACCTCTTTAACAACCTGAAGGCTTATGAATCAGAGGTCAAGGGGACATCTAGCTCAACCACAAACTCACATAATGTAACTTTCTGTCCTCAAGCAACACTAACAGAGCAGTTAATACTGCTTAGGGTGTTAATACTGCTAGCACTCAGGGTGCTGCTGATAGCTCAAGAACTGTTAAAAATTTGTGTGATGCTGTGATTTATTCCTTCTTTGCTAGCCAACCAAGTATTCCACAACTAGATAATGAAGATCTACAACAAATCAATCCTGATGATCTAGAAGAGATGGACTTAAGGTGGAACATTGCTATGCTGATTATAAGGGAAAGAAGATTCCTGAAGAATACTGAAAGGAAGCTGGACATGGCCAACAAAGAAAGAATTGGGTTTGACAAGCCCAAGTTGGAGTGTTTCAACTGCCACAAGAGAGGACACTTTGCAAGGGAGTGCAAGGCACCCAAGAATCAAGACTGCAGGAACAAGGAGCCTACAAGAAGGACTGTGCCAGTTAAAGAAACTACTTCAAATGCCTTAGTATCTTAGTGTGATGGCTTTGGCTATGATTGGAGTGACCAAGCAGAAGAAGGTCCAACCAATTTTGCTCTCATGGCTTATTCTTCAACAAGTTCAAGTTCTTCTACAAACTCTAAGGTATCTAATAACTTAAATTGTTGTCCATCTTGTTTAGAATGTGTAAAAGATCTAAAAGAACAAAATGAACAATTAGTTAAATACTTAAGAACAGCTAGGATTAGTGCTGTCTCTTATAAAACTGGTTTAGAATCTGTAGAAGCTAGACAGTTAGTCTTTAAGAAAAATGAGTATGTGTATGTGGAAGATATAAAACTCTTAAGACGTGAAATCTATTTAAGAGATTTAGATATTACAGAGCTTAAAAGGAAGTTAGAGTTGTCTACAAAAGAAAAAGATGAGGTTCAACTTATAGTACAAAATTTTGAAAATTCATCAAAAAGCCTAAGTAAACTTCTAGACAGTCAGATAATAGATAAGTGTAAAACAGGATTAGGGTATAATGTTGTCCTACCTCCATTTACTGGGAATCTTATGCCACCAAAACCTGATTTAGTGTATCCTAGTCTAGATGAGTTTACTAAAAAGCCTGTAGTTGAAACTGAAACCAGTGAAGAAAAGCCTAAAGAAGTTAAGAAAAAGAATGATACTCCAATTATTGAGGATTGGGGATCTGATAGTGATGAAGAAGATGTGCCTAAGGTTAAAACAATTGAGATGTTTAATAAATCTAGTTTTGCTAAGATAAACGTTGTTAAGTCTACTGAGCAAATAAAATCTCCTAGGAAAACATCAGATAATAAAAATAGGCAAAACACACCTAGTCCTAGAGGGAACAAGAGGAACTGGAACCAAAAGATGTCTCAAAGATTAGGAAGTGATTTTAAGATGATTGATAAAGCTTTTCATGTGTGTGGTAGTTTTGATCATTTGAAGAATAATTGCAATAACTGGTATAATAATAGAAGATTTACAAAACCAGTTTGGACCAATGTTCAAAGGGTGAACAAACAGAATTTTTCTAAATTAACTCACCCCAGTCCAAAAAGGAACATGGTTCCAAGAACAGTCTTAACTAGGTCTGGCCTAATTTCACTTAATACTGTTAGACCAGTTAATACTGTTCAACCAAGAACAGCAGTGAATAATGTAGGACCCATGAAAAATGTTATTAATAATGCATATTCAACTGCTAGAAGGCATTTTAACAAAATAACAGCAGCTAATAACAATAATTTCACTAAAAAGGTTAATATTGTTAAGGGAACAAGGGTTAATACAGCTAGGCCAAAAGCAGTTCTTAGTGCTGTTAAGGGAAGCAAGGGAAATGCTGTTAAAGCCTTAGCAAGTTAGGTTTGAAGACCAAAGCATAAAGTTTTAGACCATGTCTCCAGAAACAATGGTGCATCAATGTCCTTTAAAAGATTTGACTATATTGATGCACAAGGCAGATCCAAGTCAGTAATGGCTTGCTTCCCCAAAAGAAACTAATTTTCCTACAGTTATGTGCATGGCAATCCACAACAAGAGTTGAAGGGTGAGTGATTGACAGTGGATGCACTAGGCACATGACAGGAAACAGATCCTATCTTACAGACTATGAAGAAATTGATGGAGGATTTGTTGTCTTTGGAGATAATTCCAAAGGAGGGAAAATTACTAGGAAAGGTAAAATAAGAACTGGTAAATTGGATTTTGAAGATGTGTATTTTGTAAAGGAACTAAAGTTTAACCTCTTTAGTGTCTCACAAATGTGTGACAAGAAGAATAGTATTCTTTTTACTGATACTGAATGTATGGTTCTGTCTCCAGACTTTAAGTTAACTGATGAAAGTCATGTTTTGCTTAAAGTTTCTAGAAAGGACAGCATGTACAATGTTGATTTAAAGAATGTTGTTTCTTAAGGAGGTCTCACTTGTCTCTTTGCAAAAGCCACACCAGATGAATCTAATCTATGACATAGGAGGTTAGACATGTAAATTTCAAAACTATAAATAAACTGGTTAAGGGAAACCTTGTAAGAGGTTTACCTTCAAAACTTTTTGAAATTAATAAAACCTGTGTTGCTTGTCAGAAGGGAAAGCAACACAGAGCTTCTTGTAAGACCAAAACTGCCAGTTCAATCACCCAACCATTACAAATGTTGCACATAGATTTATTTGGCCAACATTTGTAAAGAGATTAATGAAAAAGATGTACTGCCTAGTTGTCATATATGATTTTAGTAGGTTTAGTTGGGGTTTTTTAGCCACTAAGGATGAAACTAGTAAAATCCTTAAAACATTTATAACTGGCATAGAAAATCTAATAGACCTTAGGGTGAAAGTGATTAGATGTGACAATGCGACTGAATTCAAGAATAGGGTCATGAATCAGTTCTATAAAATAAAGGGTATTAAGAGGGAATTTAGTACAGCTAGGACTCCATAATAAAATGGACCAGCAGAAAGGAAAAAATAAGACACTTATAGAGGCTGCTAGGACTATGCTAGCTGATTCAAAATTGCCAACAACTTTTTAGGCTGAAGTAGTTAATACTGTTTGTTATGTCCAAAATAGGGTGTTAGTTATCAAGCCTCCCTCACAACAAGACCCCTTTATGAACTTTTTCTATGTATAAACATCCTTAAGCTTCAGAGACCATTTTAGTTGTCCTGTTACAATCCTTAATACCATAGAGCGACCTAGGTAAATTTGACATGAAAAGGCTGATGAAGGGTTCATTGTAGATACTCTACCAATAGCAAAGCAATATCAAGTATTCAACATCTAGAACTATGGATAGTGAAAGAGAACAAGCCTGTTCAATTTAGTGAGAATACACCTAATAATGCAGGGCGTGGATACCACAAATCAGGCTTTTTGAATCAAAAGATGCACTAACAAAACCTATGTATATTAAGCCAATGTGTTTACAGGGAAATCAATTCGAATGCAGTGTCAGGTACAAAACTATGTGGCAATGTAGGTCATGTTGATAGTGGGAGACATACCTGACAAGATTCACAATACTGCTCCACCATTCTGGACTACACGATCCACCCCTTCTTCTAGTCTTAAAGGATCTCTCCTGACGCTGGATTCAAACCATTAGGGTCCGCGGAAAAGAAGGATGCTGTAAGATCCACGAATGAAGATAGTGAATGTGTTGTCAAGTACATGATCAGCGCAAGAGGTAACATCAAGAGAAAGGATCGCAAATTGTCAACAAAGACTAATAATTACATTAATACTGTTATGACCACACTGAATAATGCGCTGCATAGACGGATAATTTGTTGATGACATCATATAACTCCTATAGATGTGTTTGATGATCCAAATATGCCTGAATTGTGAAGAGCATTACGTCTATTCAGGTGCGATGAAGAATGTTAATGAGGAGCGCTGACATAATAACTCAGGATACATTTTTATCTAGTCAGTCCTATTCCCAACTACAAGAAATACACACAGAATCCTCATTTAGAACAAACTATTCTTCAGAGACTTGAATTCACGCACCCAAACAAGAAGAATGATAACAGAATTTGGAAGCACAAGGTTTTGTTTAGTTCCATTCATCTAAAGAGCAAAATCATAAAGACTTTTAAAATTACTTACTTTGCTTCAGCTTCTTAATCACAAGTAAGCAACCAAAAAGGTATTTCTTGAGGCACTGAGGACCAAGCTGGATAGAAGCTATACAGGTACGAACTTCTACCAATTCAAATTACAAGAAGGTTTGACATTCGAGTTAACTAATGCAAATGGTGCATACAGAAACTAAAATCGGGTTCTTCAGAAACAAAAGCGATGAAAGAGGGATAATTTACTTAAGAACTAAAGCAAGAATGGTTTGAAACAATAGCTACAACAAAGAAGAAGCGGCGATTGATTTTTGACAAGTTTTTGCCCCTTTCCCACAAATTAAAGCAAGTAGGCTCACACTCTTGAGCCTATGCCTTCTCTTATCCAGAACATTTAGTGATGTACCAGATGGCTGCAATAAGTGCATCTTCTTTCTCATGGAAGATTGAAAATGAAGTCTATGCTTGTCAACCACCTGGTTTTGAGTACCCAGACTTCCCTGTCAAGTATAAAAAGTTGAAAAAGGCACTTTATAGACTATATCAAGCGCTCCCAAAGCTGTGTATTATACCCTGCTCAACCTATCTATATGACAATAGTTTCAGAAGGAAAGATAGACAAGACTTTGTTATCAAAAGGGACAAAAGGGATATGCTTTAGTTCAATATATGTTGACGATATCATTTTTGGGTCTACAAGGAAGAAGATGTGTACTGAGTTTGAGCAGATGATGCAGTTCTATGGGAGAGCTCACATGTCTACAAGTGAAGCAGAAGGAAGATGGGATTTTAATTAGTCAAGACAAGTATGTGAATGAGATTTTGAACAAGTTTGGTTTTTCTGATGTGAAGACAACAAGCACACCTATGGAGACCCACAAGAATTTGCTCAAGGATGAAAAGGAGAAGATGCGGATGAACACTTGTATAGATCCATGATTGGATCATTGATGTATCTAATTTCTTCAAGGCTTGATATTATGTTTGCAGTATGTGCTTGTGCAAGATTCCAAGTCAATCCTAAAATTTCACATCTTCATGCTGTGAAAAGGATATTTAGATACTTAAAAGGTCAACCTAAGTTGGGCCTTTGGTATCCTAGGGATTCACCTTTTGATTTGGTGGCATATACTGACAGTGACTATGCAGGAGCAAGTTTAGATAGGAAATCCATAATAGGAGGTTATCGGTTCCTAGGGTGCAAGTTGATTTCATGGCAATGCAAGAAGCAGACTGTGGTTGCTAATTCCACAACTGAAGCTAAGTATATAGCTGCTATCTAATTGCTTCGGACAGTTGCTTTTTGATCCAAAATCAGAGTTGCTGGACTATGGATGATACTTTAGGCAAACTAAGATTCATATTGATAATGAGAGTATTATCTACATAGTGAAGAACCCTGTTTTTCACTCAAAGACAAAGCACATTGAAATTAGGCATCACTTTATCAGAGATTCCAAAGAGAAGAAGCTATTCAGAATGAATAAAGATTTAACACCTATCAGAGTGTAGATTTGCTCACAAAAGCATTTGATGTTAGCAGATTTCAATATCTGATTGCAAGTATTGGAATGCTTAACCTCTAAAGTATTAATTGAGGGGAGGTTAATTGTGTTAATATGCAGTGGATTATACACAAATGATAATTTGAATGGAATGGAAAAGCTGCTAATGATGAAATTTAAGTTAGTGTTGTTGGGCTAACTTACTACTGGTAAGTATAATTAGTGTTGTTAGTTATACTTAATACTGCTATGTTAATGCTGTTAGTTATACTTACTACTGTTTGTTATAATTAACATTGTGAGTATTGAGAGAAATTGGTGAGCATAAAAACAAAAAGAGAGATGTGTGAAATAAAAATAGAAAGAGTGACTTTGTGAGCTAAAAGAAATGAGAGAGTTGGTGAGCATAAAAACAAAAAGAGAGATGTGTGAAATAAAAATAGAAAGAGTGACTTTGTGAGCTAAAAGAATTGAGAGATGTGGTGAGTTGAAAAACAGAAAGAGAGATGTGTGACATACAAACAGACAGAGTGATTCAGTGAGAAAAAGAATTGAGAGAAAACAAAAACAGATAGAGAGAATTGTAAGTAAAAAGAATTGAGAGAAATCAAAAATAGACAGAGAGTATTTGTGAACCAAAATGTTAATTTGATGCTGGAAAAGCTGTTGGAGTTAATGCTGGTAACTCAAAGTTAATGCTACTAGGCATAAACTTACTACTGCTCGTGTAAGTTAATGTTGCTTGACATAACTTACTACTGCTCATGAAGGTTAATGCTGCTAGGCATCATTTACTACTGCTGGGTTACTACTGCTGATGAAAGTTAATGTTGTTAGGCATAACTTACTACTGCCAGTTCAAGTTAATGATGTTAAGGGTGATTTCATAAATACTTTGATTCAGGGTTTCATTCAATCACTTACTCAATTTCAATCTTTGATATACTCTCTAATCACAAACCCTAACTCAATTTTATCGTTAATCATCAAAACCCAACATCAATGGTTGCTCTAAAGTTTGCTGAAACACATAATTTAGTTGTGTTTTTGTCTAAACCTGAAGAAAGTGATGGGTTTAAGAAAATTATTGATTTTCTGAATGCAAACCCTATCAATTATGCTTTAACGGTTAATCCTACAATATATACATCATGCATTGAACAGTTCTGGGCAACTGCCAAGGCAAAAACAGTTAATAGGGAACGTCAGTTACAAGCCTTAGTGGATGAGAAGAAGATTGTCATAACTGAATCTACAATAAGAAGAGATCTTTATCTGGAAGATACTATACATACAATGAGGGCATTTTACATCGCAAGTGGGGGGAAGAGAGATAAAAATGAGGTATTTGGTGAAATTATGTGCTAATTTCGCCCAAATTTAAAAAAAATTAGCACATAATTTTTGTTCATTGATGATGAAGGCCGAGTTGATGCGATTTTCATGTCTAAGTTATGGAGATTATGAGGCAATTTACTATATTTCATACGCATAAATCGTGTATTATGAAGACCCCTTGACTCTTGACCCTCATTTTTACCTTATGGGATTTAAATGTGACTAGTGACGGGGAGATTGTGGACTTAGGAAACTATTTGTTTTATGTTTTTATTTAACACCAATTAATGTGCACCCATACCTAATCACTAAACTTTTTTTTTACTCGAATGGGGGAATTGAATGCAATCATGTATGTCTATTCCATCGTTATGGATGTATATATGTGGTTTTGTCGCCCTTGTTGGTGTAACGCTTTTGGTGAAAGATTAGAAGATCCATACCATATATCATTCTCCATCCTAACCCTTGGTTTTGCTCTAATGAGGGAGTGAGCAATCATACATGTCTCATTCGTCGTTACGGATGTGTATGTGTGGTTTTGTCGCCCTTGTTGGTGTAATGCTTTTGGTGAAGATTGCATTTAGAGAATGATTCACCCCGTGAGCCTTTGTGTCATGTCAACCCATTTGCCTTTTTAAACAGTTGCATCTAGACTCTAGTGGTGGAGATTAGTATCCTTGTCAAGCTTATGATAGAATACTCGCCATGACTGAGCAGTTGAGTGATCACCAAAAATGAAACACATAGATTAGTGGAGTATGAGTGTGATTTGTTTTCCTTTTTTGTGAGGTGGTCGGTTCAGAATTTTCTAGCATAGGTAATTTTTAAATTCATATCTTCCTGGATAACTAAGGAGATATCTTTTTGAGAATTATTTTAAAGGTTCTACTTGAGGGCAAGTAGAAGTCAAGTGGGAGGATATTTGATAACATCAAATATTTAATACTTTTTCATATCAAATTTCTGCGTTTATTGCCTTGCTTTATATCATTTTTATATGAATTCGATACTTAATTCATTTATTTTGCGAATTCGGGTAATTAGAGGCATTGGAACGGAAAATGGCGAGAAATGGCCAAAAATAGTACCAATACTAATTTATTTAGCAGAGGTACTAAATTTGATGGATGGCTACTAAATTTCTCCAGGATGTGACTAAGAGCCAAAATGAAGAATAGTACCACTACTATATTATTTAGTAGGGGTACTATATTTTTAAAGAGTACAGATGTCGAATTTAGAAGCTTAAAAGACATTACGGCGTAACGTCCCGCAGAAGTTACGCCGTAATCAGATATTTACTACGAAGATTTGGTGCTGACGAGGCATTACGGCGTAACGTCCCGCATGAGTTACGCCGTAATCAATTATTATGGAAAAGATTATTTTGCTGACTAAGGGTTACGGCGTAACCGGGCGATATAATTACGCCGTAACATATTTTTACACTACAAGATAAAATGCCGCGTCAGAAAGATTACGGCGTAACGTGATCGATGCAGTTACGATGCCGTTACACCATAACAATGAGTCATCACAGGGACTAAAATTGCGCAGAATTCACGAAGTTTCATTAATAAATTATTATACTTTATTAAGATCAGGTACTAAACTCGCCAAGTGATCAAAGTTTATATTTATTATAAATAGAGGAATGAATTCATTCATTCAATTCATCTCATTCGGTGGAAAAGTCGACAGCGAGAAAAAGGAAGAAAAAGTGAGCAGCTAGCTTGCCTGCTTGGTGTAGGGCAAACCCTTTAGGGTTTGCCATGACGTTCGACTAGGGGATCGATAGCATTAATTTCGCACAACTTGTAATTATACTTCAACTTTTTGCGGTCAATTTAATTCTGTTATTTTAACTTATTGGATCCATCAATATAATCGTTGAGGTTGTTTTTATTTGTTATGCTTAATTAATTGTTCTTGCCATTTAATTAGTAATTATCTTTTTAATTATTATTTTAAGATCATGTCGTCTCAATTGCTTCTTTTATAATTCATATAGTATGCTTTTAGAACCTTGTGTGCCTGTCTAAGTTTTGATATAAGGTTTAATGCGGTCAAGGATCTATATGATCTCAAAGACCTTGGCACATATGATTGATTACAGGAAGACCAATCCTTGTAGTTGTTCGACCTTTACCCATGAGGCGAGCCCTTATCATTAAATATTTGGTTAAGGAGTGCGAGCTAATAAGAGACCACCTGTTAGAGTAAAGCATATCTCATAAGTTAAATGGAACCCTTATTAACTGTATACTGAGAATAGGTTAATTCTCTCTGTGAGTCTATTCCACTTAGTAGACATAGGTTAGGTTTCAAATACAAAATTGGACCTAATGATTTTAGACCCCATCTAAAGTTGCGATTAAACATTGCACTTGAGATCATAATTAAACGTGCTCATCCTTTCAAGTTGTTCACCACTATACCAATTCCTTTTTCGACAAGCAAGGCTTAACACCAAATAATCACGGTAATCTCAAATCTCAAAACAAGCTTTCTTTCCTGCTTTCTTAGGTAGAATAATAAAATCAATTAGAAGATTAGAGACATAAACCGTTCTTTGGGTCGACACCCGTACTTACCAATCACTACACTATACACGATAGGGTACATTGCTCTTTAGTGCGTAAGAATAGTCAAGGTAGTTAGGGTTTTATAAATGTAAAACCTGACGTAGTTTTTGTTTAAAAGAAATTACGCATCAGGTAGGATCGCCATTCGCTACCCCTAAGAAGAATGGGTGTGATTATCTAGTCCCCTCAAAAGTTTAGAACTTTTAGGACTCTTTTTCAGTTGTGAGTTTGTAATAAGGGGAAGGATCACCATTCGCTGCCCCTAATAAGACTGGGTGTGATTATCCAGTCCCCTTAAAAGTTTAAAACTTTTGGGACTCTTTTCATTGTTTAAGGGACCCCTGAGTCTGAGTGAGGTTCAGTTCATACAAGGGTCGACTTTCATGCACAAATGGGTTAATCCAGCAAAGTCTAGAGTTTTCAGAGTCAAACATCAGGCGTTTTGAGCCTTTTAGTATCATCCCCTGAGTGCAGACACAGAGTGTATAAAAAACTTAGGATTTAATGTGCTGACACAGACTCTCTATTGGGTCAGAGGTAGCCCTTAACTTCACCACTCTCTTCTAGAGAAGTTTGAGAGTGGTTGCTTGCATTGCCCCTAATATTTAAGACTGTTACCTTTTCGGCATCAGCGGTCTGAGGCTGGTTTACTTGATCCTCTGCCGACTCGAAGGCTCCTAAACTCTTGGTGGCGTCAGCGGTGGCTACTATTTCCTCAGCTGGCTGAGTCTCAGTGACTTGTTTCTTTGGAGGAACATCCCTGACCTGCTTTGAAGACTTGGGTTTGGAAGAAGGTGGGATTCTCTTATTCTTTAGCTTCAGGTCAGTTGGTGCTTTGGGCTGAATAACAGGTTGCACATAGGTCTCAGATGAGGACTTATCAGCTGAGTCATCAATATTCACCTTCCTAAAGGGAGGGAGCAAAGACTTGATGGGATCTAGAGAAAGTTTAACCACTTTGCACATATGAGAGGTTAAGGTTATCGTCGTACGACACTATTCCTCGTGCGGCTTTGTGATAGATTGCTACCTGGCTTCATGAGACGGGATATTGACTCTCTTTTTGGTCGAATGGTTAATTTTTCAAGACGATTATATGGTCGTGAGATGGCGCATGCATTGGTCAAGAAGAAAGGAGAGGCAAAGGATAAGTTTTATGGTAAGTTGATTTTGGATTTGGGTAATGAAGTGCGTTCTAGTGTGGAACAAGGAACTGTAGCAATGGAAAAGTTGGTTGAGAAGCTCGAGAATGTTGAAGAAAAAGTTGAGTGTAGAATGAGAGGAACTCTGAAGAAGCAAGGTTAGCAATCTTATCCTAAGTATGCAGAATCGAACGAGTCGAGAGAGATCTCTATTGGACTAGGGTTCGAGCTCATGAGTTCTATCAAGAGATGATTCGTTGGGGATTTGTGTTTGAAGAAAGACCGAATGAGGGTGGTTGAACTATACTTCGTCAGAACAGAATATCAGCTGGCAGATATCTTTACCAAGGCATCGGGACGAGAAAGACTTAATTTTCTCATTAACAAGCTTGGAATGAGAAGTATGTCTCCTGAAACGTTGAAAATTCTGACAGAAGAAGAAGAAGAGTAATGGTGGCACATCTTCTTGTATCCTATGTAAATATATAAAAACTCAAAAAGTTTTTTTCATTTTTATAAAATTTTACAAAAAGAAAATACAAAAATATAAAACCAGAAAATCAAATAGAAAAATATAAAATCAGAATATACCAAAAATATGATTTTCATGACATGTCTTCTGGAATCGATAATATTTACGATCTTAGAAATGCCATCTAATAATGACACGTGGCTATAAATAAAGTTTGAACAGAAGTTCTTAATGTTTTCAAAACATGTCATTGGCTTGCAGTTATTTCGTCAAAAAGAAAACTTGACCTCACAACGTGAATTAAGTTTCTCGGGCATGATCTACTTTATGATCATGCAAAGGCTTGTGTATACTTTGCTACACAACCCGTGCTTTCTTAAAATAAGTGTACGTGTCAGTGCATTTAGTTTTCAAAATGAGATAAATCTTATTTTTTTGGTGTTGTATTTCAAAAACAAATCAGTCTTCTCAGTTTCTCATCAGAAAACGATTATAAAAGAATATTATATCACTCAAACACTGACTACAACTCTTTAAATAGAAAATGGGGCAGTATTTGAGTGGGAGAAATGTGCTAATAATTATTTTAAAATGATGTTGCAAATTAAATAACGGACTAAACGGATAAATGATTTAATAATGACGGATCATTTATTAAAAGGGAATTACTTCAAGTTTAACTCAAAAGGGCTTTAGATGTCATTTGTTAGTATCTTAAGGGACTTGCATGTTAATTAGGAACTTATGCATATTTAAATTTGTAACTAGAAGGATCTAGGTTGCCAATTAGATAAGCTTCTAATAAAAAGCTTAAAAGATAATTGAAAGAAGTTATAAAAACGGTCTTCAACAAGTCATGGAAATTATACGAAAAAGTTTTTACCTTAATGAATAATAATTTGAGGGGGTGTTAAGTTATTTTAACTCCAAGTTCTTAAGTTGTCAAAAGTCAATAACATTAGGGGTTTAAATATAATTTCAAGGTTAGTGGCTTAGGCTTAAAACTACATACGACCAATATTGCCAACACCTCAAATTTTTAAAAGGCTTAGGTTTGTTTGGAAATAATTACGTAGTTTTAGAAGCCTTAAAGTTGAAGATATGTTTCCCCGATCAATTAATCTCAGCTTATTTTCAAAGGAGTAGTGATAATTGAAATAAGAGGTATACACACATAGGTATGATGATTCCTTTAGATAGTCAGTATCCTACAGGAAGAAGTGTGTACATCCGAGAATTAATTGTCTTTGGTGTTATCATTTCGACTACTTAGAGGGTTTAATTGTCTACATCTAGGACTTAGTTGAATTTGTTGTTACAATTTATATCATCATTATCCTGAAGAGAGAAATGTGCACATCCGGGACTTAATTGACTTTGATGATACGGTTTTGACTTCTTGAAAGGGATAAAATTAGGTACTTCGAGTTTTTGGGATTTATACAACAAGACTTCTTTATGCGGGTATTCTTATACTGATGTGCTTGGAAAAAAAAGCCTTGAATCTACTTAAAAAAGGATTTCTGGTTTGGGGGGAGCTATAGAAGCTTTTTAAAAGAAGAAGAAGCAAGTTTGTCTACAGAATTCAACAACATTCCAAAAGCTCAAGTGAAGGATCTAGTATTATTCCAGTGGTTCCCGATGAGCCAAAGGATAATTCTAGTAGCTCAAGCAGCTCACTTTCTAGATCTGATGATGATGTTCAAGACGTCGCCAGTGATGAGGAAAACAAAGCTGATAAAACAAAGCCAATGCAAAAGTTGCAAATAAACAAGTTGGAGATGAACATCCAGTTTAACTCTGTCATCTGCTGAACACGAGATTCTGTCAATGGTGGATGTTCCCATTCATCAAGAGAACCCACTTGCCTAAATAACTCCACTCATTGACACAATTATCTCAATGGTTACTTAAAAGACAACATCAACACCCACACCACCAACCACACAAGCTCAAGTTAAAAATGTGTCCGAATCTGTCTTGTCCTTGAAGTTTGAGCAAATACTTTTTGAGCTTGAAAAGAAAGTCGAAGCAATGATAAAGAGAGCTTGGATAAAGAATGATTAGAAAATGAACTGATGAAATGGTACAAATGATTGACAACATCTTTCTCGAAAGACAGTTCAAGAGAAGCTTGGAATGCTTTGTTAGTGGAGGGGACTTGAGATGGACTACATGCCAAGGTAGAGGACAGTATGACTTTGTCATACTTTGTCTCATTTCATAACAGGTCCTATCTCATTAATCTATCTTGTGAATATGTAATATATGTAGTGTAGACTTATAAAGTAGGCAAGTATATAGTGTTTGAGTACAAATTTTCAAGAATTTTATAGTAAATTCAAAATCTTTCAAAATTAATGTACTCCACACTATATATAAATATATATATATATCCCTTATAAATTAAGGGGAGCATTAAAATATTCCTAATAAGGCTTGCTAATACTCAGAACATTTTTCTCCCTAAACAGTTTTCAAACATATTTGAATCAATTGCTATCCAAAATATCAAGAGATTTTAACATTTTTGATAAGGGGAGAAAATGTGATTAAAATATGAAACTTGTAATAAGTGACTAGTAAAGACTTAAGTGCGGTCTCCTCACTCTTCAAGCTACACAATTTTGGTTATCGATGCATGTGTTGAAGGGGAGCATTTATGAAAAGTAAAAACTATCGAGGTATAAATGTTTTTATATATATAACACAAGTACCTTGATTTAGTTTTTACAAAATGGTTTTAAGGCAATGAGAGTAATACCTAAAAGACCGACCATGTACTTATGATTATCAAAGCTATAAGTTGGTTAAGTATAGGTATTCGTTCCCATGATCTAGCCAGAACCGGAGAGATCTACCTAGGGACATTATATTAGATAGAATAGAAGTCCTTAGGTATGATATAAAAGGAGTAAAATGAGAAAAAGGTGATAATGCCGACTAAGACAAAGCTAGTACTGGAACAAACCCAACAAGGTGCTAGTGATGAAGTCTTTGTAAACATTGAAGGGGTTGAAGAATTAAAAAGAAATATAAGTGTTGGGATTAAAAGACTTCTTGATGATCTTGAAGTTACTGCTTATAACAACTCATATTTTTCATCAATGTAATTGTCCATCTATTAAATTAGATGCACTATAATATCAATCTATTATATATATACCACCTTTTTACAGGGAAAATTTTTGCTTTATATCTTTATGCAACATAACTTGCATCTCTAAACTAAACGAGCTCACGCAACCTCCACCAATGCCATCTATATCTATGTATATATCATGTAAACATCCTAATATGTCAAGTCTATATCTTAATATCATTTTACTAAGTACATTCTCCATTTAACGTACCATTTACAACGTTATATCAGAACAAGCTTTAAACGTTAAATGTTTATATCAAAACCCTAATTATATGTAATGTATACATATAAAATGAATGTGCAAGAATTCAAAGCATGTGTACAAGTGTACAATGCACAACATTTGAAAAATATTTTCCCTCTAAATCAATGTGCAAGTCCTTAATGCACAATGTATAAAATCATGAAGCATGAATTCAAATAAGCTCATTTTTTACCATTTTCATTCTAATTTCTTTACCACCACTTTAGCACAAGGTACAATACTCAATGCACAATATCTAAACCCTAAACCTAAACCCCAAGACATCCTAAAACCCTAATCTAAAACCCTAAACCCTAAACAAAACCCTAAAACCCTAATTTCACTTTAAACCTAAAACTAAACCCTGAACCTTAAAAACTAAAAACCTTAATCCTAAACCCTAAACCTTAATCCTAACACTAATCCTAAACCTTAGACTATTACTAATCCTAACCCTAATCCACATTTTAAAACTCTAAACCCTAAGCCAAACCAAAACCAAACCCGACACCTCTTTATTTTCATTTTTACCCATTTTAAGCAACCAAACACCTCAAGCACCTACCTTGCATCACCATGACATCACCTAGCAGCCACCCAAGCACCTTACAACTACCTTATTCACCTCTTTGGCCACCAAGTTGCATGATCACCTCCTTGTCACTCCTATGTAGCCGAACCCCCTCCAACACCCCCACTTTGCTTAGCTACCCTTCTATCCATCAATACTCATCACCTAGTATCCCTTAATCACCACTCTACATCCCTTGACTCTTAGCCACCAAGAAAACTTAGGCACCAAGGGTTTCAAGCCTTATATAAAGCCAAAACATGCACACCCATTCAAACACACCTCAAATTTTCATTACAAACACAAATAGAGTTCTAGCTCAGCCAAGAAAGAAGTAGAAGGTCCCTAAGCTCAAAATAGAAGTCAAGAATCAAGAGAAAAGAACCTTTGAAGTCGTTACTAGGCGTACAAACCTAAAAACCCCATTTCAACCCATTTTAGCTCAAGTAAGCTCAAAATCTTGTTCAATAAGCTTATAATATGTATTAGAATGTTCATAATACTCTTAAGATCATATATGAACTCTTGTTAAAGCCTTGAATCCTTAAACCTATGCGGTTTTGGTTAAAACCGTAAAAACGACCCGTTTTGATTTTCTAGCTAACGAATCCTTTTTATAAATTTTTGTTACGTTAGAACATCTTATTTTAGCTTATTCTAATAATCTATAACCTGAAAATATCATTTGGAAACCTAAAATAAGCTTGCATGGCTTTTTGTACTTGATTTGCAAATGTTTTCATGCATTGGGGTATATATCGTAACTTTCTGAAATTTATAACTAGAGGGGCTGAAAATGTCATTATTCTAAATTTATAACTATAAGGACCTATTTTGCCAAGTTCTAAAGTTAAAGGTTTAAATTATATATACTTTATATATAAAGGACTAAACTTGTAAAAGTTTATAAACCAATGGTATATATTCCCATTTTTGCAAACTTAAAAATATAAAATATAAATTTTTTATATAAATTATAAAAATATATATTAATATTATAAAACTCGATTTTATTAAATTCCGACACAATTATCGTTTTTAATCAACGATCAACGCATTATAAAACAATTACGTTATATAATTAACGTAATTTATCATCGACTAACTTTTAAAAAAAACTTAAAATCTTATCGTATCACGATACTAGGGAATTTCATGTGAGGGGGTTCCATTTGGATATTTGTTTTGACGAGTTTGCTGGGTTTACGATTTAAAGTGCCCTAGCTCCTCAAACGATACTACATGGCCTCTGGATTATGATAGCCCGAACAATGATACAATACTTTCATAAACTAATAAATCAAATATAAATATTAAACTCTGTAAAGTTGTGAAACATAAACAATCAAACTAAGACTTGACATATTACCCCAGATTGTGTAACGAAGCCGTTACTTTCCTTTGATATACTTTTGCCATCAATCAGATTTCCCCTGTTAATGTGAGTTCATAGCCTCGCATTTTAAATCTTCTAATCGTTTTAATATACCCGCGAGGGGGGATACATACTATAAAGTATGAATACGGAGTATTTTTCCAATGTATGATATCCATGTTTATATTATTGCCTAAGGTCCTTTACTTTTGCCAATTATGAACCACTATAATGAACCGTTATTTTATTTTTCGGAGTAAGCGCGAATGCTGTGAATAGATCTATTTGGGATTGAGCTTCCCCGTTGGTGTACCTATACTTTCTGGTAACCAAATGTACTGCCATTTGAATCACTATGGCGGGTGTTTGGCCTAGGCCACCCGTTTGGGAGCAACTTATGTAATTATTGATTATCTCATGGTCTCGGTGTCATATGAGCTTAGGGATAATAATAAATATTACTGTTTTACTTAAGAATTGTACTCATTGCATATTTATTACAATTATGGGTGTATAACAACGTAACCCACTGTTATGATGATTTGTATTCAAATTGTTTAACATAAACCTATGAATTTCACTCAACCTTTGTGTTGACCTTTTTAGCATGTTTATCTTAGGTAATTGAGCAACTTATGACACGGAGTGACAGAGACTTGAAGATGGCTAAACTGTTATCATTCAAACTTTATGTTTTCATGTAGTTTTGGAACCTCGTTTGTATAAAAACTCTGATGAAATAATAAATGATAACTTATATTTAAAAAGTCTCTTCTTGAGTACGTTTTCTATGAATTTTGAATGTTATAACTTTGAATTTAATACCACAGATTAGCTTCTGACTTGCCTATATGTCAAAAATGAGGGTGTTATACAAGAAACCTAAATTCACAATTATACCACCTAAACAAACTCTTTTTTGAACTTGACAAAGAAGCACACTACAACCCTATCTCCTTAGTTTCATAGTTCATAGCAAAGTGCTCCATAATGCCACCCTCAAAACACCATCACAA
The DNA here is from genome assembly GCA_026074375.1 of Tanacetum coccineum. Taxonomy (NCBI): domain Eukaryota; kingdom Viridiplantae; phylum Streptophyta; class Magnoliopsida; order Asterales; family Asteraceae; genus Tanacetum; species Tanacetum coccineum. The sequence continues at coordinate 38,751 of BQNB010027998.1, forward strand.
AAGACACAATCATCTATCATGCCATTGACTACAAACCAAAATCACCAACTCTCATTATCATTTACCCATCCACCAATGGGTACTTAAACTTCCCCATTGTCACCCTCCACCTAGGAGTTCCTCACCACCTCCAACTCAAGCATCAAACTCAATGGAAATAACCCTCTCACTCTCACCCATTACTCCACTAGATGTCCATCACAACTCACCATCACTTTCTCCACCCATATTGGGCATCCCATCCCTTGGAATTTACTCGAAGCGCATGGTGATTCATGCCTTTGTTGTGTCCACAACCGAACCCTCATTTTTGGGTTAAGGGATGAACTTCAATATATGTTTTCATATATTGAACATATGCTCTATGTTTAGTTCTTTAATATTTTGGTCATCAACATTTTGCTAAAGCAAGTCTATGGAGCTTACTAGTTATAGGGACTTTTTGTAGTTTAAATTTTCATTATGTTAGAATGTTTTTTATTTTCTTGTGTATGCATGAGTGGTGGGCTTTCACACATATTTTCTTTTAATGGATGATTATTGTTAGTTGCATTATTGATTTATGCCTTATTTTTCCTTCTTTACTACATGTTAGAAAATTTGTATTATTCTAGCTCGTTTTTGTGGCAAGGAAACCATAGCTTGATTCCTTGGTGCCCTCGAACGAGGGATTCATCACATCAAAGGGGAGCATTTATTCCATCAATTTTATGTAATCCTTGACGATGCCTTTTTGATTCTTCAAAAAGGGGAGAATATGACAATAAAAATCACTAAATACGTGTCTTAAAAAATTAATTTTACTTTAATGAGTTTAAATTTTTGTAATCTTCAAAAAGGGGGTGATTGTTGTTAGAATTATGCCTAAAAAACATTATTAATATTTTTTACATCTTTACGTTTTGATAATCACAAATATAAAAACGTTCAAATGTAAAATTAAAGTTAAAAAGTAATTAGTAGTAAATTTTCATTTTGGAAAATTGGTCATCTCTTAAAAGTGTGATAAATTAAAATGCTTAACGCATTTTATGATCAAAGGTATAATTTGTATTCAACCTCACACTTTTATAAAATGTCTGTAAAACATTTTTATAAAAACATTTACAATACATTTTTATAATTAAATAAATGTTTTTATTCATAATACTAAACATTTTGAAATTCAAATTTTCGGACCTAAAACGGCTAGAAAGTTCCAGAAAATTCTCCCTACACAAAAGGACAAACTAGGGAGCGCCTAGTCTAGGGCGGCCCCCTTAAATACACGGGCAGCCCCCTTATCTTTAAGGGGACCGCCCACCTATTTAAGGGGACCGCCCATAGGTAGACGCTCCTCCAGAATGTCCTATAAATACTGGACTATTCTCCATATTTTTTTTATTAATGTATCGATTTGCACTCATTCTTTCTGATAAAAAAAAACCCACACATCTCATTAAAATCCTTTAATCATAAAGCTTTATTTCCAAGTGATCCAAGCTCAATTCCTCAAGTGGAAGAGAAGAATACTTCCATCATTAAGTGAAGAAGTATTACACCTCAAGTGTGTATTGCAATCTTGTTGAATCCATTATCATTTTTTTTTGTTTTTAAACTTCTAAAATCCATTTGTAAATCTTGTAAAGTTGTGTAGTAGATAGATCTTGGTAATTGTTGTAAGTATAGTTGAATCTTAGTGATTCATCCAAGTTGTGATAGTTAGGTGTGAAAGTAGAAGTGAAGTAGTGTGGTGAAGAATACTAAGGCGTGAAGAAGTTGTGTTGTGAAAGTCATTAACATGTAGTGTAGAAGTTGTGAAGTCGTGTTAGTATTGGTTCTGCTAAGGATTCAAACTCGACATCTAGCTTAATGTCGGAAATTGATATAAGAGAAACTTGTGTACGGTTTTCTCTGCCATAAGGGAGTTCGTTGACATAGTGAAGAAAACTCTTGAGTTCGGTGCTCGAGGAGTGGAGTAGGGCGAAGAGGTACTTCGTAACCGAACCACTATAAATCCTTGTGTTGTGGTTTATCTTTCTACTCTTATCTCTTATTTTCTTTATTATAAAAATTGATTTGATTATCTACTTCTACAAATTAAAATAAGCAAATGATAACAACTAAGCACGAAAACAAATACGGGAATTTAAACTTTAACTAAAAACGCAAAACGGGAACCTTAAATTGCAATTAAAAACCCTAAATTTCTAAAATTAAACCTAAAATGAATTTTTCTTTTTAACAGACTCTAATTGACTAAAAAGTAAGTTTAAAGAAAACTAGAACAAAAACGGAATTGAAATGAGCTTTAAAACACGAAAAATGTAAACGGGAACGAATCCCGTTCTTTAAAAAATGAAATTTTGAAAATTAAACCCTACGAATGCAAAAAAAAAATTCCTAAAAACTTTAAGATAAAAGAAAATTTTCTAAAAAAGAATTATATTTTTTTGATTATTTTTCTATTTTTTATGAATTTTTAAAGTTTTTAATAAGAATAAATGTTTAAAAATACTAAACTAATTATAAAAATTCTAAAAAATATATGGAAAATAGCTTGAACTAAATAGAACCTAGGAAAAATAAGCTTGTTTACACAGCTTATCGAATAAGCTGTGTAATAAGCTCAAAATAGCTTATAAGCAAAAAGGGAGAAAACGTGTATAAGTATTAAACTTTGCGAAGGTATAATGAAAAAGTCCCCAGGGCGCGTTGGTAGTGGAGTGTGTGTTGTGTTGTTATAAAAGGGTAGAGGGTGTTGAGGTCGGGGTTCGAGTCTTGCTCACCCCCGATTTCCACCTTCCCCCTTTTTTGAAAACTTATAAAAGCAAAGTTGTAGAAAAGTTGAAAATTAGCACTTTTAATACAAGAAACTTTTTATGAAAAGCCCTAAATAAGCTGTAAATTAGCTTAAAAGACAAGAAATTACAACTAAAACTAATCTTTTTGGTTTTTTTTTCAAAATTTTAGAACATAAAAGAACTGAAATAAGCTAAAACTCAAGAACAAAAAGCACTTTAATACTAAACCTAACCTAATAAGCTAGTCCAAACTAAAACAAGCAAATTAAGCTAGAAATAGCTTAAACAGATTACTACTACTTATATTTTTGGCTTTTTTAAAATTTCTTAAAGGCTACGACTAAATTAAGCTATCACTAAAAGTTTTAAAACTAGTTTTGATCCTAAGCCTAACCTAGTTTCTGAAAGCTTGATTAAAAGACTATATGAAAAAGCTTTTTGAAAGGAATAGTGAAAATAAAAGCTTATTGAAAAAGCTTGTGAAAAACAGACAGAAAACTCAGAAGGTACTGATTTTGAAAAAGAAGAAAAGTAAATTTTGAGCTTAAAAACAGATGATCTATAGAGCTTTTTATAAAAAACAACTTTAAACCAATTAACAACTATCTTAGATCTAATTGTATGCTGAATTTCAAATCCTAAGATATAGAATTACTATCTGAATTTTGAGCTAGAAAAAGGACTTTTGACCTTAAAAACTGCTGATGCAGTTGACATTAAAATGACCAAAACTTAAAACCTATAAATGCAGACCTTATGCAGATTACTTCTACTCTATTTAGAACCAAACTAAATGTAAATTAAGTAAAAACAAAAGCTAGATCTGAACAAAACTCATTATGCAAAAAGAAATTGACAGATTTGAACCTAAGAACAACTAACTTATGAAAACTTGATTTACCTTAATCTAACTTTTGAAACTAGCTTAAACAAACTTAAATAGGAGATTAAAACCAACAACTAAAAACCAAAGGCTTCTAGCAGTACTAACTTGCAGTTAGTACTGCTATGCCAAACACCCCTTTAATTTTATGAGAATCCATTTAAGCTTATGAGATTAAAATCTAGTGGTTAAAACTTGTATACCAGATAATGAACAGATTATTACAACCTTAATAAGCATAAAACTATAAGCAAATAAGCCAGAAACAATAAGCTACTATGTATGTTAATTTTTTTTATTTTTTATTGATTTTTAAGACAAATTATGAAAAACTAAGATCTATGCTGTAAAAGCTAAAAACAGATAGTCAAACAAGATTAATAAGCATAATGAAACAAAGTTAAGCATAAATAAGCTAGAGTTAAGCAGAAAATAAGCAAATGCAAAATTAAACTAAGATACTTGAATTTAAAAGAAAACTTACAGAAACCTTAGCTAAACAAAGGCAATAAGCTCAAGGAGCTATTTCTACAGCTCTAGCTTATCAAATGATAAGCTAGTAAAGTCCTTATGAACTCATCCATGGCTAGTTCATCATCCAAAAGCTTAAAATCCAATAGGCAAAGGTAATTAACTGATTTTTATAGTTTAAGTAGATTAAATGCTTATTATGAGCTTAATTTGAGCTTAGAGACTCAAAGAGCTTAAGATGAGCTTGTTAGGAGCTTTTGAAACAGTGACTAACAACATTTGAAGTTTACAAGAGCTTATGATAGATTGAATAAAAGAACACTAAATTTCATTAACTTGAAAATTGATTACAATCTTTTGAAAATGAATTACAATAACTGAATTTGAAAATTACAAAAGCTAAAGTTTAAAAGCTAAAAAATTACATAAGCTAAATTTTGAAAGCTAAAAAAAACTAGATATCCCCGTGTGTGAATGTGAGAGGCTTTATATAGCCTTCAGAGAAGCTTTTAGGTCATGGAGTTTGTTAGACGCTCCCATAAATCCCTGCCCTTGAATCTTGCCAATCATTGGATCTTTATCTTAAGCCGTTGGATCACTTTGGTGAGCACACGGATTGCCAACGTGGCATTCCGTGTGTCAGAGCCATTGTGCTTCTTTTTCAAGTCTTTTAGTGCAAAATACTAGTCCTTGGTGTGTTTCCTTCATTGTACGCGTGTCCTTCCTTTTGGGAATTGGCCAATGAGAGCATCATGTGACGTTTAACTCTGCCAAGGTGTCCTTTATCACTTGAATTTCATGGCCACGTCCTCAATTTGATTTTACCCTTTGTTTTGAGCTCGAGGTTAAACGAAGGAGACGGTGAACAGTGGTAACTCCTTTTCCCGCGTGAAAACTTGTACAAAAGGGGTGTTTGACTTTTCTTTTGACCCGTTTTATATGTTTTGACTTCAGGCTTATAAAAAGAATTTGGGCCAAGAGTGTGTTTTGGGCTCGGGCTTGGTTATATAAAAAGGTGTTGTTATAAGGGTTAACGGGTGTTAACGACCGTTATCTTTTATTAATAAAAAGATAACGGTGTTTAGAGTTTAAGGGTTTATTTTGTGATTTGATTTAACTTTGAGGGACTGTTTTGGGAAATTTAGGTTTTGTCATTTTGTGTGTTGACTTTGGTTGACCAAGGGTTGACTTTTGTTGACCTTTGATAGCAACCTCCTGGCTCTTGTATTCTCTTTATCCGTTCCCGTGTCCGTGTTTGTCCGGCTTTAACCGTTTTCTTGTGATTTTTGCTATATCCGTACCTACACAATCACAAAGACAAAACAAGCAATATACAAGCATTTTAAGCACAATTTTGTCTTTTATGGGACATTTTTGATATAAAAAGGATATGTGTTTTCTCTACTTATCCAAAATTTCCCCAAACTAAGCGATTTGCGTGTCCTCACGTTATATTATATGCTCCATAACAAATCCTTCTAAAAAATTCCCTAAACTAAATCTTTGAAAAGTAGCAAAGACTTTTGTGGAGAGAGTTAAGAAGTCACAAGTTATAAAACACCCCATTTTCCCATTTTGATAAAACTTTTTTTATACATATATAAACTAATAATATTTCAACTTTCATTATTTCCATAATTGTTAGGGATCATAGAACAAGATGCATTTCGATCCGAGAATGCCCCAAAAAGGATAAATTCATCGTCCCCGACTTTTCACTTATCCAAACCAAGCTTAAAACGAAATCACAGCTAAATATCAGCTATAAAAATGCGAACAATAAATCATATTTGCAAATTGTGAAATTTTTACTCCAGTAATTTTTTTTATCTTAGGTGATGGTGCTTATTTTGAATTCCCAACCATAGATCAAAGTTTGCAACAAGGGCTTTTAATAAAATTAATTTTCTGCATTTTTTCTTTTTATAAAAAGTATTTTTATAGAATTTTTAGTTTAAGTTTTATATTTTTTTTAAAAAAATTAATTTTCGGATTTAGTTTTTTTTTAATATTTCATTTTCAAAAATCAAATAAAAAAATAGAAAAATTAGTAATAAAAAATGTTTTTCTCAATTTTTTAGTAATTTAGAATTAATTTAGTTTAAGAAAGTATTTTTCTTTTTCCTAAAATTTCCTTTAGCATTAATTTAGGTTTAGGAATCTAGTTTACATTTTTTAAGATTTAAATTGCATTTGTTTTCTTAAATGTCGCATTTATTTCACTTTCGTAATTAGTTTAATTTGTTAATTAGTTGTTTAATTGTGCCTTTAATTTTAGTAGTATAATTAAATCAAAAATATCTCTTTTCTTATTCAAATCAATCATTCCGAACGAGATCGAGGTTTCCATTGCACGAGTCATTGGGGAAAACGACCCGGGTGATCATACTTGCCCGGTCAAACATACGTATTATATCTTATATTATATATATTTTTGAGAGTGAATTTTATCAAGGTAACTTGGTAACTTTCTTAATTACTCTCGGGATTATATTTTTATATGTATGTAAAACTGCAATCAGCTAGCTTCCCTTCCATAAGTCCACAATTAATAAGCAAGGGTATTTAGGCTGATTTTAGAGTTTGAGTTGATTAAATGACTTATTAAACTCAAATCTAAGCTTAGAGACTTAGATGAGCTTGTAAGAGCTTTTAAGAAACTTATCAACATTAACAGCTTATATTAAACCTTAATTTTAAGATAAAATGAGCTTTTATGGACAGAATTATGAGTTAATAAGAAAACTTTTTGATAAATATGGAATAAAACTGATTACAATACTAGAATTAAAACTTACACGGAGAGATCACTAACTAAAACATTTTTGAAAAGAAAAAGTGTACATAAACTAAAATAAAGCAATAAATTGTAAAAAACTATCCCTTTATGTGTGTGAGAGTGAGGCTTTTTATAGCCCTCAGCTGAAGCTTCTAGGCTCTCAAGGTTGTTACACGATCCTCTCAATCCATGCCCTTCATTTCTTCAATCATTGGAAGTCTAATCCTGGCCGTTGGATCAAATTATAACTCACACGGATTGTCAGCTTGGCAATCCATGATAGAAACAGCTCGTGCTTCTTTTGAGAGTATATCAAGTGTAAATTGCCATTTCCTTTGTGCTTCCTTCAATCCAACGTGTCATTCCTTTTTGGGTCTTAGCCAATGAGGGCTTGTTAATGACGTTTTATCCTGCCAACATGTACTCCTTTTCTTGAATTGTCTTTATTAACCCTCAATTAGCAAAAGCCCTATGGTTTGACTGAGAGGTTAAATTGGGAGAGACGGTGAATAGTAACACTAACTTTTCCCGCTCTTTTTTACTATAAGGGTGCGTTTGAGTGTGTTTGACCCGGGAGTGTTTTGTTTGACTTCGGGTTATAAAAGGGAAATGGGCCTTGGGTCGGGTATTGATTTTAGAACTTACAATTGTTTAACTTTAGTTTTATAATGTTTGGACGGGTGTTAACATCTTAGGGATTAGGGACTACTTTTGTAATTTTGGATTTATTGAGGGACTGAATTGTAACTTTTGGATTTTGTCTTTTTGTTGTTTGACTTGGGTTGACTGAAAGTTGAACAAGGCTTGACTTTTTGACTTTTAATAGCTTCCTTCTGGCTTCTTTTGTGCTCTTCCTTGTTTTCCTTGTGGTTCGTGCTTGCCTGGTTTTAGAACCGTTTCTTGTGGTTTTTGCTATTTATCGACCTGCACATTACAAAACACAAACAAGCATATCTTTGCCATTTTTATTATGTTTTTGGTCCTTTTTGTAGGTTTTATTTTGATTATAATGCGATATGTGTTTTCACACATATTCAAAATTCACAAAACTAAACGATTGAGTATCTCACTAATATTACACGCCTTTATAGCAAATACCTCGACAATTCCCAAAACTAAACCTTTGAAAAGTAGCAAAGATTTTTGTGAAAAATTAAGAAATCACAAGTTATAAAACACCCCTACTTCCCATTAAAACCTCTTTTTCATTTTTTTTATATTAATAATATAGTTGAGATAATTTTGACTTTCATTATTTTCATAACTGTTAGGGATCATAGAACAAGATGCATTTCGAATCCGAGAATGCAGCAATATAGGAGAATTCATAGATTCCCGACCTTTTGACTTATCCAAACCAAGCTTAAAACAAAAATCACAGCTAAATATCAGTAAGAATGCTAACACTACTAATTTGCAACTTGTAAATTTTTACTTCCAGAAGTTTATTTATCTTAAGTGATATGCTATTTGATTTCAACATGGGATCAACTTTTTGCAACATACTATGCTTTACGTTCCACCTTAGAATAATGAGTTTAAAGGCGAGATCATCCCATGTAACGACTTTCGTCTCGGCACATCCCAACCTTACGGCTAAGTGACCAGGCTTTTGACACCCCACAGAGACTAGTATCGGGACTCACGGACCTTAGGTTTCAAAAACTCTCAGGTTTCACGGATATTCATAGCTTATAAAATAGAGTAGTCAAAGTGCAAAAGCATATTTGAATTTAACAAAAAGAAGTCAATTATTAATTTAATTTAATTATTTATGCAATTTGTAACCCTCGACCTTTTAGAAGGCTGCAACATCGGTTGTGAGCCGGCAAGATGCATCAAACTTTTATCAGTCTCGGATCTTTATTCTTACTATGGGCTTTCTTTAGAAGACTACCACATCGGTTGTGAGCCGGCAAGAGGTAGTAAACTTTTATCAGCCCACAACTTTTATTATTATATTTATTTTTTTATCATTTTATCATCATTTTTTTATATAGAGACTTTTCTTTTTGAAAAAATCTCAGATAGATTTGAATAAGACTAAATTTTTTGCTCATATTATTAATAAAAATTGTTGATTTAGTTTAATCTCCAAAAAAAAGCATCGTAATTAATACGGTTTAAGAGCTTATGGGAGATACAGCAAAAAGTTACATACAATAGTCTTAAGATTCAAATAATCTTTGTTTAGCATTCCTACTCATACTTAACTCTATTATTTTTCGTTTTCTTTGCGAATTATGCGCAATACGCTTAGCACTAAAAGTTTAAGGTACAAGCTTGTGCTCAACACGCCTCGATCGGGGTCAAAATTTACTCTTATTCTTACCAGCAAAGAAAGAAGTCAAAATTATGACAAAAACACTTATTTTTTTTTATATTTTTTAAAAATTTAAAAATTTTGAAATTTTTATGGGAAAACGGGGTACGTGAGAACAAAACAATAAGTAGGTAACATCAAATCGATAGATTCCCTCCCAAATAAAACGAAAAATGTCCTCAATGTTTAGGAGGGGTCTCTTCGAAATCTAAGACAGTTTATTAATTATGCAAAGATAAAAAAGGAATCGATAAGATGAAAGGATATCGGATTTCCCTAAACTAATGGCAAGCAAAGGCTAGGAAGCTCGAGTGGACCGGGAAAAACACACGAACACGAGAGTCTTCAGAAAGTGGGTCCTATCATGACAACAATTACAAGCACAAACAACAAACACAAAGAACGGAAGAGTACAAGCCTCCTCACACACATTAGAAACTAAAAAGAAAAATAGAAATATGGATAAGCATGGGGTGCCTCCCACGAAGCGCTTTATTTTTGGTAACCGAGTCACATAGCTTGACTTGATCCTTGAATTCATTTGTCCTTAGGGAGAGCAAATGGAACTGGCTTAAGAGAAAAATGAAAAGTAGAGATGCCGGGGTCAAAAACGAAGTCCTCACTCCTGAGAAAGAGAATAACAGGAGAATTCTCGGGGTAGGTGAAAAATGGGAGAAAAGTCCAAATGACAAATGTGAAGGAATTGATATCTTCAACATTTAAGGATAAAACAATTTCTTCATCATTCTTCATGGCCGTATCGGGCTTAAAATTAAAGCAAACATCTGGTAGTTCCGACGGAGGACAAGGAGATGACGGGTTGTCTTGATGATCAAAGTTAGGTAACTCATTATCTTCATCTTCGGAATCATCATTCTCAACACCTGGTGGAATTAAATCATCTGGAACAAGGAATATATCGATCTCTTCTTGAACGGGGTCACTATCCTCAACGGGGATAAGAGATACGGGAAGAGACTCGATAATTGAACTTGGATTAGCATGAACATTTTCTTGTGACCGGGAAGTTGAAATCTCACAAAGCAAAGTCATACGACTAAGATAATCCTCATTCTCACGAACAATTCTTGAAGGAAGTGTAATAAGTTCACCGGCGAACTCATGGTGAAGAGGATCACTCCTTGGAGAAAAAGTAATCGAAGTATTATGGATGGATTCATTTTGATCGAAAATCACTTCTGGAGCGAGATTATGGTTGGTATCATCACTAAGCAGATTCTCAAGAAAAATTACGTCTCCTTCTGAATCAAAATAACCTTCCTCAAAATTAGAAGAAACTTCCATGGCTAGAAAAGCATCGATCTCATCAATATCGTCTTCTGGATCAAAACACTCAACCTTATCGGACAAAGGTGTGTTAAGTAAAACTGACTCATCGGAATCTAAGACGTTGGAGTTCTTGTTTTCGACATCTTCTACCATCTCGTTAAAGAGAGGATTTACGTTGCTAGAGGTGAAGTTATCATCAAATTCAAAAAGAGGGTTTGAATAAACTTGAAAAAATCATCATTACCTGGTGGAAATGAATCAAGAAGAGTGAGTTCATCGGCGAACTCCTCAAGATTATCACTAGTCTTCACCGGAGAAGAACTAGGAGGAAGAGCATCGTAACGATTAGTGGTACTGCCACTAAATGGCTCATCTTTTGAAAAATCAATTACAGAAATAGCGTGAGCAAATTGCTTATTCTTGCTTTTCTTAGATTTTTTAGCATAAAAGACAAGTTCATCACTTCCTACTCTTAATGTTAATTTTTCCTCATATAAATCAATGAGAGTTTTTGCAGTGCGAAGGAAAGGTCTCCTTAATATAATAGGCACTCTCGGGTCTGGTTCAAAATTAACCACAACAAAATCAGCAAGAAAAGTGAAGCCATCAACTCTAACTACAACATCCTCAGCTATACCCATTGGGTGCGTAACTGAATGGTTAGCAAGCTCGAGTGTCATTCGGGTGGGTTTTAAAGCTCCAAGCCCAAGTTGCTTGTAGATAGAATGGGGTAAAAGATTTATGCTAGCTCCGGAATCGGTTAAAGCATTAGTCCTATCAAGTTCTTGTAGAGCACACAGGATAAGAAATTTTTTGGGATCTTCGAGTTTCTCGGGAACTTTGTTCAAGATGATGGCAGAACATTTAGCATTTACAGTTGTGATGGCAATTTCCTCAAGTTTCTCTTTGTTTCTCAATAAAGTGCTCAACCATTTGTTGAATTTCTGCATTTCGATGAGAGCATCTTTTAAACCAATTTCTAAACGGAGTTGTTTAAACAACTTCATAAACCTGCTTTGCTGAGCACTGGGTGTATCTTTCTCTCTCACTTTTATCCTCTCGGGGTATGGAAGTTTAGGTTGATATGAATTAGGCTCTGGAGATTTAGGCTCTTGAACAGTTTTCTTAGCCTTTGGTTTCGGAATTTCAATAAAAATGGAATCATGATCCTCCAGAGGTGGGACTTGTGCAGTATTTTCTGAACTTGGTTTTTGCACTTTGTCCATTAACGTCTTCGGGTTTTGTTCGGGTTCTTTTAGAGGAGTAGAAACAACGGTAGTAGGAACAAGAGGAGTCGAAGGTCCTTCACAAGTTTTACCACTTTGTTACGGTTTAACTTGGAAGAGTACCTGAATTCGAAGACGAAGCAGTATTGGAACTTATGAATTTAAAACATTCTGTTAAATAGTCGATCTGTTTTGTAAACCTTGGCCTTGATTTTGCATATTCCGTAATACAGCATCATTAGCCTTGACATAATTCTCAAAATCGGTCTTTGAAACACCTTGCATTTGTTGAGTAGGAGCTTGATAAACTGGGGTTTGAATCGTCGGAGGTTGGTAAACTTGTCCTTGGTTGAAGTTATTTCCACGGTTTTGATTGAAATTGGTTCCTAGATTCTAGTTGAAATTATTTCCTTGATTTTGATTGAAACGGTTTTGATTGTTTTGAATCAGAGGGAAACCAGGAGGTCGGATTTGATTTGAAACCATCAGAGGTCTAGAATTGGTATTTCCTTGATTAAAATTGGCTGCAGCAGCTTGCGAAACGTACTCTTGAATGTTGCCTCGGTAAACATTGTCATCGGTGGCTGGACAGTTTCTATAAGAATGAGCACCTCCACAAGTTACACAACTCTGCTCGACCGCTTTTACGGGTGCGGGATCTTGAGCTTTTTGTTTGTCGATAAGCATAGTCTTCATCATATTCTTAAGTTCAGAAACTTTGGTTGTAAGAGCAGCAACATCTGGTGAAATTCCAGGGGTAGATGAATTCAAATTCACTTTGGCAACGACTGCCTTGTTTCGTGAATTACGAACCTTGGATTTACTTTTGATAATTCTCAAGCATTCACGAGGCATCTTATCCAAAAAGTTTCCACCCGCAGCAGAATTCAATGAATCTTGATCATTAGCATTCAAAGCATTGTAAAACGTATCTAGCTGATGTAATTCAGAAAATCCGTGATGTGGGTATGCTCGAAGAAGGCCATTAAATCGATCCCAAGCCTCATAAAATGATTCGTCAAACCTTTGTTGAAATCTCGTGATTTCGTTATGAAGATTTGTCGTTTTTGAAGGAGGAAAGAATTGATTAATGAATTTTGAAACAAGATCATCCCATGTCAAAATTGATCGAGGAGGTTCTTTTTCTAGCCAAATCCGGGCTGAACCTTCAAGAGAAAACGGAAAAAGCATAAGCTTAATTGACGTGCTCGGGACGTCCGGGAATCTCATTGTTGAAGTAATCTTATTGAAATAACGGATGTGAGCATGTGGATCCTCTTTATCATGTCCGAAAAACTGTTTGTTTTGAACAAGATTGATCAAACCATGCTTTAACTCAAAGTTAGCATTGATTTCGGGAATTATAATTGCATCCTCGTACCCCTCGGTGGGTGCTTGGAGCAATTGTGCCATAGTCCGGTTATCAGCCATCGAAACTACGGAAGGATTAACAAAAGGTTCTTCTAAATGAATTGGTTGAACAACAGCCTGTTGGCTTTGTTGTTGACGGTTATGGTTGCGGGTTTGAGAACGAGTGCGCATGCACAAAGTAGAAAAAGAAAATTTAAACTAAATTTTACTTTTTAAGGTGAGCTGTATTTCGTAAATGACACAAATGACAAGTTTTTAAATCTTTGATTCGAGTTGGAAACTTGCTATTGATAATACCTCAATTGAAGGTATTATTTCTTGGTGTTCTTTTACCAACTTTGTTTATTTTTAAAATTGAAAGAGCAAATATTTTTGTATTTTTTTTAATCTTCTATTTATACTAAAAAGAAAAGAAAAATATTTTTTTACTTTTTATTTTTCTTTATTTTTTTTGATTTTCTTAAAAGCGTAACTTTCGAAAACGAAAGGTTCTCCAAAACACGATCAACAAACTTCAAACGAGAGAATCGTAACACACTTCCCCGGCAGCGGCGCCAAAAATTGATCGATAGCAATTTCACGTATATATAATATATCAAAGTATTTATAGAAATTTACAAATAATCCTTGAGGACAAAGATTAAATGCAATTTAAACACAAAAATATATAATATAATACGTTTTAACCGGTAAGTGATTACCGGGTCGTATCCCAAAGAAATGTGAATTGATACCCTCGATTCAGTTTGGACAATGTTATGAATGATTTTTAACTTTTTGATTGATTTTCTATGACTAAAAATAATTAAAACAATTAAATGCAAGTAAAATAACTAAACACGCGGACGAAAAACGGAAATGACAAAATAAACCCTAATTAGCACCTTAACCTAGAATTTGAATTAATAATCTAATTCTATGTGTAAAAATAAAGGGATTTGCAAAATTTGAAAACTTAACGATAAAATTTGAAAGAAATCACAAAAACGAATAACGAGAATCGAAAATCGAGCCCTAAAAGCTAAAATGCTCTAAAATAAACCTATGAGAGTCAAACTAATTTTCCTACATTCTAAATGATAAAAGAAAATTTTCTAAAAAAGATTTATATTTTTTTGATTATTTTTCTATTTTTATGATTTTTTAAAGTTTTTAATGAAAATAAAAGTTTAAAAATACTAAACCAACTCTAAAAATTCTAGAAAAATGACAGAAAATAGATTATACTACTTAAATCCTAGGAAAAATAAGCCTGAGATCACAGCTTATTAAATAAGCTTAACAGCTTAATAGGCTTATAATGCTAAAATGGGTATAAGAAATTACTTGTGCAAGAGTCTTATGAAAAAGACCCAAGGGCACAGCGGTAGTGTGTGGTGTGTGTAGTGTTATAAAAGGTTGAGGTGTTGAGGTCGGGGGTTCGAGTCTTGCTCACCCCCGACTTCCACTTCCCTTTTTTTTCAAAAACTTAAAAAAGAAAAGTTGTTAAGCACCTAAAGATAAGCAACTTTAATAAAAGAAACTTTTAATGAAAAGCCCTAAATAAGCTAGAAATAAGCTGAAAATGGTGACAGACTACTTAACTACTTTTGCTTTTTGGATTTTTCAAATTTTAAAGAACTAACAAGCTACAATAAGCTGCAGCTAATGAACCTAAAGCTATATCTAGGTTAAGACAGGCCGAAGAAGCTAATATAGAAGGGATAAAGCTAAAAAGAGACAGACAATAAGCTATAAATTCTAATAAGCATTTATGAAAAATTATTAAACCAAACAGACATAGGACATATATTAAACTTAAATTTAAGCAAACAAATAAGCTACCTATGAATTGAAACTTCACTTTTCTGAAAATGTGGCTTGAATGCTATACTAAAATACTTTTTAAAAGAGCTCTTGTAAACAAGAGCTTATAAAAAAAACTTGTGAAAACAGGCTGTTTGGACAGCATATGCCACTTTTGGTTTGAATGAAAAAAAATGAAAAATGCTAATTTTAAAGCTTGAAAACAGATATGCAAATGAGCTACTTTCTAAAAACTGAATGCAAACTTATAAACTATGATATTAAAACTACTTACATGCTAAAAATCAAATTCTAAAACCGATTTGATCCTACTGAAACTCAAGCCTAAAAGTGATAGTTAGCTAAAACCATTGCTGATGCAGTTTGCAATTTATAAAACTCAAATTCACTTTTAGCAAAATGCAGACCTAAGAAATTATTTTCACACCATCTAAACACAAAATAACAAGCAAGTAAAGCTTATGCAAAGACCATAAATGAAATGAGCTTATAGATTTACAAGCTACTTGACAGATTTGATACTAAAATGAAACTTAACTAATGAAAACCTGTATTAAATCAATCCAGCTAAATAAATCTACTCTAACTAGTTTATTTATGAAATTTAATCCAAGTTTAGAAATCCAAATGGCCACTAGCAGTTTTAACTTTTAGTTACAACTGCTATGCCAAACACTCCTTTATCCTTGACAGATTTTACTTTAGCTTTCTACTATGAAATCTAATTAACAACTTTCAATTACTAAATATTAAGCAATCATAAACTAACCTATTAGACTTATTTAACTACTATTTAAGCTAGTAACAAAGATATTATGAATTAACCGAATATTTTTTGTATTTTATTGATTTATAAGACTAAATGAAACAACCTTAAATCTAAACTACAAAAGCTGAAAATATATGACTAAACATGATTAATAAGCATAATGAAGCAGATATAAGATCAAATAAGCAACTAGATAAGCAGATTATAAGCAGATAAGCAAATCGAAGCTAGGAAACTTAAGACAAGGAAAGTAAATGAAAACTTACAATGGCCTTAGCAAAACAAAGGCTAAAGTGCTCAAAGAGCTTATCAACAGCTCTGGCTTACGAAAGATAAGCCAGTTTTAGTCCTTGGAAGCTCTTCCATAGCTAGCTTCCCTTCCATAAGTCCACAGTCAATAAGCAAGGGTATTTAGGCTGATTTTAGAGTTTGAGTTGATTAAATGAGTATTTAAGCTCAATTACAAGCTTAAAGACTTGTGAGAGCTATAATGAGCTTGTGAGAGTAGCTTGTGACAGAAGTGAACAAAAACATTGAGATTTATAAGAGCTTATGACACTTTATTTTAGAGAAACTAGATTTCATTGACTGAAAAAGCTTGATTACATTATACTAAAAAAGAAGATTACAAAAGTTTAAATGAAAATTACAATAAGCTAACACTAAAGCTTAAGCTAAATTTTTAACTAAAAATCTAAAATCTAAAAACTAGGTAAAGAAAGACGCTCTTATGTATGAGGAGTGAAGGGCTTTTTATAGCAGTCAAGTGAACCTTCTAGTCCTCATTTCAGTTACACGCTCCTCCTAATCATAACCGTACAATCTTCCAATCATTGGTAGATCATTTTCATTCGTTAGATCACTTAATATCTCACACGGATTGCCAACGTGGCAATCCGTGATTGAGACACCTTGTTCTTTCTTTGTGAGTGTAAGTAGTGTAAAATCCCATCTCTCTTGTGCTTTCTCATCATCCAACGTGTCCTCTCTTGATGGGATCAACCAATGAAATGCGTTTGGTGATGTAAGATTTTGCCAGCGTGTACTAGATCCCATGAATTGTCCTTTTTGTCCTTTAATTGGGATTTGCCTCATGATTTGACTGAGAGGGTAAATGGAGGAGACGGTGAACAGTATAACTTCATTTCCCGCTTAATTTTAACTGAAGGGTGCGTTTGTGTTTGTTTTGACCTGGGCTTTGACTTCGGGTTATATATAAAAAAGAAATGGGCCTTGGGTGTATGAAAATGGTTGGGTCGGTTATGGTTATAAGAAATGGGTTGTTTTGTTTAGGATTTATTAGTTAACGGGTGTTAACTAATTTTAGGTATTAGGGACCACTTTTGTAATTTAGGATAAGATGAGGGACTGAATTGGAAACTTTTGAGATTTTTTTTTGTCTTCTTGTGACTTTGACTTTGGTTGACTGAAGTTTGACTTTTTGACTTTGATAGCTTCCTCCCGGCTTTTTGCGTGCTCTTCCGTTCCCGTGTTCGTGTTTGCCCGGTTTTAACCGTTTTCTTGTGATTTTTGCTTTATCCGTACCTACACAATAAGAAAGACAAAACAAGCAATATACAAGCCTTTTATGCACAGTTTTGGTCTTTTTAGGGTCTATTTTGATATAAAATGGATATGTGTTTTCACACATATCAAGTATATTAAACGCTTCAATACATTCTTTTGAAAAAAATAAACGTAGTTTCTTTTGAATTTCAAAATTTTGAACCTAAGGGGACCGGCCATAGACTCCGCTCCTCCAGTTTTCCCTATAAATACTGAACTATTCCTCAATATTTTTCTCACCTTTTGCACTCATTCTTTCTGTTCAAAAATAGCCCATACATCTCTCTAAATCCTTTGATCATTTAATCATAAAGCTTTGTTTCCAAGTGATTCAAGCTTAATTCCTCAAAGTGCAAGAGAAGAATACTTCCATCATCAAGTGAAGAAGTATTACACTTCAAGTGTGCATTGCAATCTTGTTGCATCCATATCACAACTAGTAAATCATTTGTAAATCTTGTAAAGTTGTGTAGTAGATAGAACTTGGTGATTATTGTAAAGTATTGTTAGAGTGTGGTGATCCCACCAAGTAGTGATAGATAGGTATGATAAGTGAAGTAGTGTCGTGAAGTAAAGTCGTGAAGAAAAGTCGTGAAGTAAAGTTGTGTAGTGAAGTTGTGAAGTTGTGTAGTGAAGTTGTGAAGTCGTGAAGAAGTTATGACGTCGTGATAGATTGGTTCTAACTAAGATTAGATCTCAACATCTAGCTTAGTGTTAGAAATTAATATAAGCGAAAGTTGTGTACGGTTTTCTCCGCCATAAGGGAGTTTGTTGACCTAGTGAAGAAAACTCTCGAGGAGTGGAGTAGGGAGAAGAGGTACTTCGTGACCGAACCACTATAAATCCTCGCGTTGTGGTTTGATTGTTCTTACTCCTAACTCTTGTCTTACATTATTTATTCTTACTTATTTATATTGTTCATATTGCGCAAGCATTGACTTCACATAAAGTCGAATCTAAGTTTCTACAAACAAACATAAACCTTAAAATAAAAAACGGTAAACTATTCAACCCCCCCCTTCTAGTTTTCCACAATTAGTATCAGGAGCCACGTCA
>BQNB010027999.1:0-57072 GCA_026074375.1 Tanacetum coccineum
TGTCATTACAAAAGAAAAAAACTTTCTTACCGAGAAAGTTAAGCTTTCAATTTTATGATTTGCAATAAATCCTAGGTTTATTTTAATTCAAAGATTTATTAGTTATGATTATGAGTTAGATCAATGTAAGCAAGTGCTAAGATCAAAAATACTTTCTCTTTTACTTAAATACTAATGTATTAAAGTGATCTTTTATCTTGTTTATCCCATGTTAAAGCAAGATAGTATTATGGCATGATTTCTAGATCTTGTTTAAATCTTTGATTAAATGAAGGTGTTCAATATTTTATGGTGACACATTTTACCACTTGAACTAGTGACACAATAATCGTGCAATACGCTCTTTTTTGATAGATTTGAAAAGCTTACATAGCTCTTAATCCTAAGTGAGTTATTATGTTTAATAAGGTTTACAAGATTTTGATGTAACATTTGTAAACAAAGTGATATTTTCTTGTATGCAATGCAAGAACAATTTCGCAATCTTACTGCAAGAAATCTAGCATAAGTTCTAGTTAGGCATAATCCGAAAAACTAGTTACAAACAAATAGTGTACATGGAACATGTGTTTAGATATATAATTAGCTCAATTATAAATAGCAATGATCACTTAATAATATCTATTAACAAAACTAAGACACAAGGAAGTGTATATAATCATATAGCATAACACATAATAGTAATTGTCGTCGTTTTGTGTATTAGATACAATAATGTATACTTAGCTCGGTTTTGTTTGAAAACGAATTATTTTCCTCCCCATTTCAAAAATTAACTAATTTTAATATTTTTGAAAAGTTAATTACACCATTTTTTAAAGATATACCGACTAGAAATGTCCGACTCGAAAGGAAAAGATAAAATACAAGTTTTACGTTAAAACGAAACTCAACATTTTTTTCAATAAGTGGTATTTTGTATTTCTGACCAACTTAGGTTTATTTTCAATACTTGTAAGTGTTCTTATATGAAAGTAGACTCAATTATCTTTAAAATGACGGGTGACACGACTTCTACGAACTTACGGTTGATTTTAAATAAATTTTCAAAGTTTTTGAAAATCTGTCGAATCAGACAGGTGGCCCTCTGATTGATAAGGGGCCCGCCTAGGAGATAAGGGGGTCGCCTAGGGTGATAAGGGGGCCGCCCATCTGACACTCAGATTTGGCATTTTTTTACAAAATCATTTAGTGACTTAGAGAAAAGATGTAAAACTTACTGAACTTGATACCGAACATATAACACTTATTTTAAGCATCATTTTTTTAATTCAAGCTAGTATACTAAGTGTATTTAACAAGAAAGCTAATACAAGTCAATCAACAAAACACTTTTCATATATAATCCCCCTTCATGGGTAATTTGATACATGGATCGTACTTAATTTTTAAAACCATTTGTGGAAATCAAAGAGGGGGAGGGGGTGAATACGTTTCCATATAAAAGCTTAAAATGTTTCTATCAAATTGCCGATCAAGTTAGACACAATATGAGAAGTGTGAATAATACATCTATATCCACTAGAGCATGTCATAGCAATATAAACACAATCACAATATTAACTTCTATCAATGACACAATTATCATCCAAACAATATAAGCAACAATTCACACACATATAAATATAATGCAAATATAAATGTAAGGCGATAAAGTAGATAAAAATGTAAAGCGAAAGGTAAAAGGAAATGCAAACCCGACGCAGTGATTTATAGTGGTTCGGTCATGAAGCTCCTCTTCGCCCTACTCTACTCCTCGAGTACCCAAGAGTTACTTCACTAGTCAACAAGCTCCCTTTAGGCGGAGAAAACCGTACACACATAGCTTACACCAATTTCCGACACTAAGCCAAATGTCGATTTCTAATCTTAGCTAGAACCGATCTACCACACGTAGCATATACCAATTTTAGACACTAAGCCAAATGTCGAGTTCTAATCTTAGCTAGAACCGATCTACCATCCGCTTGTATTTATGGCCTAAAATACTAACCACACTTACAAGTATTTTCCTTACCTAAATACTATCACAATTAACCCGATCTAACTATCACACAAGTTTGGAATACATGGACTGGATCTATACATTGTAAATGTAACACATGTCATGAATGCACTAACTAAACTACATAACCTCGTATCTTGATGATAACGAGAGTTCTTCTCTTGCACTTTAATGGATGGATGATTGGATCACATTTAAACAAACTCATAACAAGTTAAGTTTATAAAGAAAAATGTTTGGAAGAAGGGTTAGATCTGAGAAAAACTGTGTGAAAAAAGGGTGTGAAATATGTGGGAACAGTCCACTATTTATAGGCAAAATTTTGGACCAAAATGCATGGCCGACCCCCTTATCTCTTGTTGCCCCCTTATCAATAAGGGGCTGCCCATATATTTAAGGGGGCCGCCCACTTTACAAACGCTCCCATTTTGTCTTTTTCCAGGAAAAGTTTATCTAATGCAGATTTTTTCATTTTTAGGGTGAAAATTTGAATTCAAATGTTTATTTTGAATTAAAACATTTTTTATAATTACAAAAATATTTTGACTAATTATTTGTGTAAAAAGGTTTTGTTACATTTATAAAAATGTAAAGTTTATGACACAAAAATATTTTTTTGATCATCCAACAAATTTAAAGTTTGTTTATTTACGTCGGGTGCAAACTTATATTTGTTGTTAAAGCAGACTTGAGACGTCGAGAGATGTTGACGTATAAATTCATTGATGATTTGTGATCATGAGTAACTTAAGCACTTTACGTTATGGGTTATAAGTTACATGTTTGTCATCACCAAAACACAAAGAGAATGTGTAGATTAAATATCGTAATATTTCTACCAACAATCCTTACTCGACTTTTTTAAAAATGAGGTTAAGGTTTCGAAATTTTTGAAAAAGAAGTTTTCAACTTAAAACGACTTTACAGAAAGGTTTTAACTCTTGAAAACTTGAGTAAGCCGCTCTGATACCAATTGTAGAACCGTAGAGGGGGGGGGGGTGAATACGGTTATCTTAACTTCTTTGAAGTTTATAAAACTTCAAGTCTTGAAAGAGCCGAGTGGTGTATTAATTTAATTTGCAAAGTGAACAATAAGTAGATAGAGAGAAGAAGAGAGAGAAAAGAGACACCACAATATATAATGGTTCGGTAATGGGAGTTTAGTCCTTCCGTACGTCCAGTTACGAATCCACGACACCAGTACTATTCCTAGTATAATCTTTATGGTGGACTATAAATCGTATTACAATTTAACTCCACCGACTTTCAACAAAGCTCGGGGATCACACAAAAGAGTTACTAACTACAGTATTTTGCCCTCGAAATCCACCCCTAAGAAACCGTGATTCAACTTAACCTATAACCAATAAAGCCTTAATGATCTACGCTTGATCCCACAGATACAAGACTTCTCTTACAACTCGATAATGAAAGATAGTTTGATACAAGAATCAAATCCCTAACCTAGCTTAGAGACTTAATTCTAAAGAAAGGGTATAAGAAAGAAGACCCTCGATAAAACACACAAGTATGGATTAGGTACTTGTGTGGCTCTCTTGCAAAGATGTGTTCACTTTAATAGAATGATGAGATGAGAATATTAGAACACTTTGATGTTTAGACTTAGAGGATTAGAGAAGAGAATAAAGAGGAAAGAATGTTTACAAGAGGTGAGGAATACAAAGGCCAAGGGTGGGTATTTATAGGCCAAGAACTTAAATTGTGGAAAAACAATTCGAGTCTGGCGTGCTAGCTATGCGTCAGTGCGTGCCCAGCGCGCCAGATTCTTAAGTTTTTTTTTCCTTCAGGATCTTGACGTTTTAAATACTCGCACTTGTTAAACCCCCAATTGTACTTCACACTATGACCTTCCAATCATCATTATGATCAAGTTCAACCAACTCAAATAGCCATTTGATAAAATGTTTGTGAGGTATTAAAAGCGTTTTGCTTATTTGATAAAATAGAGATAGAAAAGAATTATCAAAAGGGGCATTTTGGGTATTCCTCAAATGTGTAACTAGCCTTGTTGGGATACAACTAAAGGTTAGAAGGGCTCATTAGATACCAAGGGAATATTCTTGGAATATTATTTACTTGATGAGAAAGTGGGAAAAAACACACATGTTGGATAAGAGATATGAGTTGTAGATAGGTTCGCATTGAGTTGTCATGATGTGATATCATAAGATAGAAGGGAGCCTCTTGAGCTCATTTGAAATGGAGGGTAGAGATAAGAAGTGTACTCTTGGTTAAGTGGCATGATCAAGGGTTGTGAGAGAGTTATATTTGTTATGTGAGTGAGTAGAGAGTTTTTAAAAGATAGTTTGTGTTTGTTTAAGATGTAGCATCAATCTAAGGATTAAGAATAGAATGGAGGAGTTTATATTATCCAAGGGTTAAGAATAGAATGAGGGAGTTTGGATTGATAAGATGACATGATTAAGAGTAGAGTTGAGAGTGTGTTTGTTGTGTTTGTTTGAGAGACAATCTAATGGTTGAGAAGATAGAAGTATGGGAAGTTGGATTGGTGATATGTCTTGATCAAGGGTTGAGAAGAAGTGTGTGTATATGTAATTTGAATTGTGTGGAGAAGAAGATGAATAGTGTGTGTGTGGTAGAGAATGTTTTGAAATGATATGTAAGATATTGGTAGGGAATGAAGGGAACACAAAGTACATAGAGTACACAAGAAGTACATTGTATGAGGAATATGAGTTGGCATTGTTGGAAGGTTTATGTGAAGAATGTGTTTATGTTTAAGAAGTGTATATGAGGATAAGTATGAAGTTGATGGTGTTTACGATTAAATCAAAGGATCGATTTGGGTTAATAAATCACATTGTCATTAAGAAAGAAAAGAGTGGGTAAATGTGATTATGGGATGGCTTAGGAAGAAGATGTGTAAAAGGAGATGAAATCACTTGTTGGGTAAGAGGGATTAACAAGTGATTAAATAGAATGGGTTATAGGAGTGTGTAGAATAAGTGAGGACATGTACATGTGAGGAATGAGTTTGTTAAACATTTGTATGTAAGGAAGTAAGAAAAGTCTAAGTATGATTAACTTCGAATACACAAAACTAAGTTAGTCTCATTTGGACTTTAATCGTTAAGAAGGATGATCAAGTGATTAGATAAAATAGGGTATAGAAGTGTAAGGAGGAAGTGAGGACTTATACATGTGAAGAATAATTTTGTAAAAACATTTAAGGGTAAGAAAGAAAGAAAAGTCTAAGTATAATTAACTTTCAAATACCACAAACTCAGTTAGTCATTTAGACTTTAATCTAAAATAATCAACATTGGATTTGATCACTAATCATCTGGATGCAAACAAGCTAAATGCTTTGTATCTTAAGTTAAGCATATCCCATATCAGGAAAGGATGCGTTTACGCTAGGTGACCTTTAACCTGTTATGACCCAAAATGAAAGTATGCCCGTTATATGATTAGAATCTTCATAGATCCGAATTAAGGTCAAATGAATACTTTTGCTTGTTGGTATGTTTAAAGTATGATCATACTAGGTTTAGAAAGATGTCTTAGCCTTGGCTAGAGGCGTTTGATAAAATACTTGAGTTGGCATTTTATGTAAAAACGAGAGGATTTGTTTTTGCTCCTCTCTAAGTCTAAACCTCATTTGGGTATTCCCAAATGATCAAATATCATTTACATACCTTTATTGAAGTTTCCACATGTATAGTGTAAGAGGAGAGCTTACAAAATCAAATCCGTAAAAACAAATTTCGCAAGTGGCGCGCTGGCCACGCTTTGACGCGTGCCCAGCGCGCCAGAGGCAAATATCCGATTTTTTGGATTTAGGCCATCGATTGTTATTTTACATTTTATTAATGTTTATTTATCATCATTAAAACATAAAGGAGATCCTAGTCAATGTTGCACCAACAATCAAGAACAAATGATCAATTTGGATTAGATTAAGGGTTTAGCATACTTTGGTATTTAAATACCCGATTACTTGTGATACATGTATAATCCGGTGATCCATTCAAGATTTGTATGTATTTTATTTACCCTTATTTACCTTTTATGATCATGAACATGTTTGCCATGATTGGTTAAGTCTCCTTTGATTACTTGGATATGCAAATATAATAAAGTTATGTTTGGTTATGCTTTGATCTTGTTTAATGTCATGCTTATGTTATAACATGTTGTAGTTTAAGTCTTGCTACGTTTGTTTATCAATATTGATGGTGCATGCTTTTTGGGATAGGTCGAAAGAATCAATTTGTATCATATGGTTTTAAAAACTTGTCTATGCGTTTTTAGCCTTTGGTTGGAAGAATCCGCTTAGGAAAATTGATAACTATCTAGACTCAAAGTGTTGTGCTAAATCTGTGAGAAATCGCTTATTGAGAAACATAAGTCTTGAATTAAAATATGGATTATCTTTATGCATAATTTATGAAAAAGTAATTTTGACGAGAATCGCCATATTGCAAATTGTAGTCATCACATTTCTGAATTGATGGAATATCCAAGTATTTTATTGTCTCTTATTAATTTTGCTTAATATCTTATTTGATATTTGCTTAGAATTTACTTTTGTTTAAGTTTAAACCTATTTTGTATTTAAAGATCATACACAACTCCATGTGGAACCAAATGGTCTATTCTAGATTATTACACAAACCGAGAGTTATACTTTACCAGTGTGTTTTGGTAAAAAATGGGTAAAAACCTTGTTATATAAATTTAAAGCTTCTCTAAAACCACATCATAGTTCTTATTTATTACGGCGCTATAAGTGACTTTATTCTGTTGTTCTATCTTTACTAAGCTTTTTTAAACCAATCTAAGCAATCCTTCCTGGTAAAACCAAACATCTGCAATTTTTGAACGCAAATACGCCACAATTGAGATCACAGTGCGATCACAAATCTACCATCAGAAACAAGAACACGGCGTAATTTGAAATCCAAATACGTCAAAACTTTTACCAAATCCACTGTAATTCTTCTATTGAGTTCGACGCACTTATCTCTCAGAAAACAAAATCCGTCTCTTTCGATTCAAATTTTGCTCTCTTGTTAACTGTATTTCCCAAACAGTTTACCTTAGATGAATACCTATTCTTCCAAATCAGAATTTGTTAGTCCATTTTTTGAACCCGAATGAGCCATTAACAAATAGACGTAAGAAGTCATAATAAAAGTAAGTATTTGCAAATCAAGATTTAAGACCCGAAAATCCTTGTGAAATAATTACAGTTATCAAAGGAATATCTGAATTCAGATTTATTATCAAAAATTTTGACCAACACTATCCCATATACATGGATCTCATTGACCAACCCATGTGGGCCATTGATCGAAACATAGAACCTACTCCCGGTCCAGCTATCACAAGACCCAATACTGCTGATGAATTTGATATCAAAGGCAATCATTTCACCCTTTGTCAAGAAAACCAATTTCATGAATGATACCTAATCCAATCCTCATAAATACACTCACGAATTCATCGAAGTATGTAACATGTTCAATTATGGACCAACTAAAACTGAAGCCATACGACTCATGATGTTCCCATTATTACTAACCGGTGAAGCCAAATTTGGTCAAACGAACTTGAAGAATGAACCATAGAATCATGGGACGAATTCTGACGTGCTTTAGTAAGCTAATTTTCCCTCTAGTGTTATTTGACCGCATTCTTGAAGAAATCCGAGGTATCACTCACAACGAATGCGAAAGCTTAACTAAAGCTTGGCTTCGCATGAAAGAATTTCTCAGATTCTATCATGGACATGGTTTGTTGAAATGCATGATCATAAAAAATATTCTTCCATAGAATTGATGAACCTAATCAATAAAGCCTTAATGCCACAGCCGAAGGAATCTTCTTTTACAAAATTCCAAAATATGCATACCAGCTTCTTGAAGAAAAGGTCTCACTCAAACTCGTCTGGGCTAAAAATCAAAAACCTAAAAGCGTTATTCGCGAAATTGTTGCTTTCGCTGATGAAGGTATCAAAGATTTAGCTATTGACAATATTAGGGTAAATTTCAAAAAAAAAAAATTCTAAATGTTTTTTCTTTTAGGGAAAAATGGATTCCATGACAATCCAAAATGGACTTCTTCAGTAGAAACAATGAAAACCGAAATGAAATAAATGCACAACTGCGGAGGTAATCATTCCACTTATGATTGTAAAAAGGATGAAAAACCTATGGCAAGCGCAGAAGAAGCAAAGTTTATACAAGAATTTCGATGTACCCGTTTTTGCGATGATTATCGCGACCACAATCGAAAACGTGATAAAATATATCGTACTACCCCCCCCCCCCCCCCCACCCCTCGAGGAACGTAGTTCCTACGACTTTATTAATTCTAATCAGCATCTCGTGAAGAAAAACCTATCTTGAGAAACAACCTCATTGAATTTTTGAAAATCTCATATTCCCCAAAACATCTTTGTGAAGAAAAAATTTCTATGAACTAAAGGGCAATTTTGAAATCGTAAACAAAAAATCCACCTACATCAATTCAGAATCTTGAAGCCTAAGTGCGACCGACTTGCACTCAAACAACAATAAAAAAGATCATCTGGATATTTTTTTCCAATAATACTTAACCAAACCCAAAAGGAAGCAAAGTTTATCATTTATCGCAAGCTCGCAGTGAGCATGTAAATGATGTATTAACAAGGAGTGGCAAAACCTATGACCACCACCCAACCCTAATGAATCTGAAACCACTATTGAATCAACAACAATGATGAAACCGAGGAACCTACTCTAATATACCAAAACCAACTAAAAAATATCTCAAACACCAATGATCAAACCATACAATCCAAGAATCCATTGCCCTCAATATTTAAGAAAGAGAAAATGGAAGCTCAATATGTTAAATGTCTTGATATGATCCGTGTCGTATGAATCAACGTACCTCTTATGGATGTTATAGCAAGAATACCCAACTATGAAAAATTCATCAAAGAACTTGTCATGAACAAAATCAAACAAATCTCTTCAATGTTCATGAATGACAAATGTTCAACAATCATCCAAAACAAAGTTCCACCCAAACTCAGTGACCCCTGAAGTTTCTTAATTCGTTGTACTTTTAGCAAGACATTCTCTTGTAACGGTTATGGAACAATATAATAAGCGCCTTCGTATACTTTGTCAATTTACACAACACAAAATAAACATGGATGAGGCAATTTCAATCTTTTATGTCATTGATAAACTTTCCCTTCTTGGAAAGATTTCAAGCATACCTTGAAAGATAAGAAGGATGAGTTAACTCTTGTTAAGTTGGGCAGTCATTTGGCATTTAATGGTATCTATCAAGGTGCAAGAAATTGACAAGCCAATGAACAACAATGTTGTTGGTTCATCGGTTGTCAATATGGTAGAAAACTTAATAATTTCACTAGGTGTTAATGACAAACAACAGGAAAATGTAAGCATCAATGATAAACACGAAGGCTCATCCTAGAATTGAACGTCAAAAATTGACTTGTTGGAAGTGTGGTAAAACTGGATACTTGAAAAGGGTTTACAAGGGTGTTAAGATTGGTAATAAAACCAATGGTTCACGCATAATGGTTCAGTAAATGGTTCTAACAATCCTCTAAAAGGTCATATTATGTTAAATTAATCTTTTTAGATTTATTATGTTACATATACATTTGAAGCATACTTTGTGCAGGATGATGATGTCACGTGGTGGGTTGACTTTAGAGTAACTGTTAATGGGTGTAAAGATAGATGTTCGTTCAAGACTTATGAGTCACTGAATGATGGATCAATTCTTCACATGGGAAATGAGTCAACAACACTGGTGCATGGACGTGGTTGTGTAGATTTAATGTTTAGTTATGAAAAAGTTATTTCTTTATTTAATGTTTTACATGTTTAGAATATAAGGATATATTGTCTCAAGTAGTGTTTTTTATAATTGTGGTTATAAACAAGTGACTGAATCTGATAAATTTTTTATATCTAAACATTGTATGTTTTTTATTAGTTTTGGCCGATTGTGAAATTAAATGTTTAGGCTTAATATTGTTGTTAATCTAGCCTTTATTTTGGCCTCTAAACTGAATGATTCAACCCTTTGGCATGCTATACTTTGCCATGTAAACTTTAAAAGAATGCAAGATATGTCTAAGGATAGGTTAATACAGCCTTTGATATGGACATTGAAAAGTGTAAGACATGTATGTTGACCAAAATAAGTAAGAAACTTTTTTAGAATGTAAAATGTGAAACCGAACTCTTGGAGTTGATAAACAATGATCTATGTGATTTGCATGTTACTACCTCATCGGACAATAATAAATACTTTATGACATTTATTGATGATGCTTTTAGGTTTTGTTATGTTTATTGATTACATAGTAAGGATGAAGCTTTAGATGAATTTAAAGTGTTTAAAACTGAAGCTGAATTGCAACAAAGAGCCCTAATCAAAAGATTCAGGACTCATAGAGGACATGAATACATGGATACTTTGTATTTTTAGTCTGTTGATATGATTCATGAAACGACTGCTCTCTATACTCCACAACAAAATGGTGTCTCTGAAAGGAAAAATAAAGTACTGAAAGAAATGGTTAATTTCATGTTGTCCTATTTAGGGCTGAGTGAAGGGTTCTATGATGAAGCTATGTTGACAGCTTGCTATTTATTAAATAGGGTTCTTAATAAAATAAACATGATAACTCCTTATGAACTCTGGACCAAAAGGAAACCAAACCTGAACTATCTCGGGATTTGGGGTTGTAAGACAGTTGTAAGACTCCATGATCCAGGGCTGAAAACTTTAGGTGATAAAGGTATAGATTACATATTCATTGGGTTTTATGAGCATACCAAGGCATTCATTTCCTATGTTTTTGAACCTAATGAATTTTGTTAGGATCATAAAAGTGTTGATTATGACACTTTAAGTGGTTTTATCTATTATTAGTGTTTAGTCTTTATTTTATAAAGTAGAAAGTAGTTTGTAATAAGGAGAAATATGCTAAAAGTGAAAAATAGCATATTATCCAAAGACTAGGGACTAGAATTACAAAATTAGGAAAATAAAAGAAGGGAAGCCAACCTCCCTCTCCTATAAATAGCCACCTAATCATCATTAGGTGGTTAAGGCTTGTAACAAACTCATTTTCCCTCCTTTTTCTCTTTTGTTATAAAATTTTGAAATTATGAAAGACTTGCATTCCTCTCTCTTAGTTCTCTTTATTCTATATCGTTTAATATCGTGTGATTCAAGCTAAAACAAGACCTAACAAGTGGTATCATAAGCCATTAGAGATTAAGAGTGATCTAATTCGTGTTTGTTGCGTTACCCGAGATTGACGAGAGTGAAAATCGGTGTATTCGAGTGATGTTGTGATCGTTTGGAGCAATTTCGACATCATATCTTCTTGTTACACGTGTTTTCGACAACAGTATGGCCAATACGTGATCGTGTTTGTGTGTTTTGAGCAATTTTGATAAGTTTCTTTGATGATTTTTACATATTCGACGTGGTTATTGAGTGGAACCAAGGAAGTTATCGAGGTTTGATCATTTTTGAATGTTTTTAGTGTTGTTTGATTCGAGTTGTATTAGTTATACTCGCTTTCGGTTTGATCAAAAACAGTATATTAGGTGTTCATTTATCATTTTCTATTTCATTTGTTGTATTGTAATAGTTACACAGGTTTTCGGTTCTATCGAAAAGTGTGTATTAGGATTGAGTATCATTTTTGGAAAAGTGTTAAAAGTTGTAATAGATACACGAAAGTTTGGTTCTATCAAAATTCGTGTTAGGTATCTTATTTTCGGAACTTGTTTGATACTTGACACAATTTTGATTTTATCGAAATTGTGGTAATCAGGGAAATTGTTACATTTAGATATTGATTTTTGGGGTTGTGAATTTTGAAATGCTCATTAATTTCAGTTTTATCGGAATTGTGAACATTTTTGAATTCAACAAGGCAAAAACCACATTTTCGATTTCATTGAATTTATGAGGGTCCATTTTTGGAAGTACTTAAAACTTAGAGTTTCATCAAATTTGATGTCATTACGGTTTTATCGTAGTGAGTAAGTCAAAATTTTGATTGAACGAGCATTTAAAAAGAGTGTAGATCGACATTATGAAAAGTTCTAAAATTGATTAATAGACTTGTCCGAGATAAATACTATTGACGGTTCCGAAATTGTTTACAGTGGTGTTCGAGAACTATTTCGAATTTGATTATTCGAGAACTATTTTGGCTGAAATCGAATTTGATTAAAGGATTGTCGAAAATAGTATTCCAAAATTCAAAAACATCGAGTTTGTTGCATTTAGTCAATATTCGACAAAGGTGTGAAACGCATATCAAGAATATAACTCTTTTTCGTCTACAAAGATCCAATCTTTGAATCACAAGATATGTCGACGTCTAATATACATCAAGAATCTCTTGCTGATGCCGGTTCTGAGACTAGACCTCTAATGCTTGAAAGAGGTAGCTATATACCATGGGTAAGTCATTTTACAATATACCTTAATCGAAAGAGAGAAAATAGAAAGTGGCTTAACAAGGAAATTGATGAAGGTCCATATGAGTTTAGAATTTTCACTCCTTCTGATATTGAAGCACCAAGGATGCATAAAGAAGAGGATTTAAGAGACGATGATTTGAAACACTATGAAGCTGAGATTGAAGCAATGAATTTAATTTTAATCTCTATTCCAGATGACATATATAACTCTGTGGATGCTTGCAAAACTGCAAAATCCATGTGGCAAAGGGTTGAACGTTTAATGCGAGGAACTGTTCAAAACAAAGTTGATAGGGAAACACGCTTCAATAATGAGTTTGATCAATATGTTGCTGAACCAGGAGAAGCACTTATGTCAGTTTACAATCGTTTCGCTCAGCTAATGAATGATTTAGAAAGAAATGACATCATATTCCCAAACGTCACTGTTAACACAAAGTTTCTAAATTGTTTACAACCTGAATGGCTGAAGTATGTCACTCAAGTTCGTCTTGCAAAAAGATTGACAGAGGATACCTATGATGATTTATTTGATTATCTTCACCAATTTGAGAAACTGGTAAATGCATCTAGAGCAAAGAAAGTGGAAAAATCACATGATTCTCTTGCTTTGGTGGCACATATGGGTTCCTCTTCCAGAACTATAGCTCTTTACTATGTTACACATCCCTCTTTAGTGGTTGATTATGATGAGGATTATCAAGGATATGCAGTTCTAAACAACTCTAAAGATTCACTTACCTCATCAATGATTTTATTTGCTTGTACAATCACTCAACATTTCTCTAATCCAACAATTAATTATCTTCGTACTTCTTCCAACACCAGAAATCAAGCAACTGTTCAAAGTGAGAGAGTAAACATACAAAGTAAAACTTCTGGGAATTATGGCAGAAACACAAGACGTTCTTATGTTCAAGAGGAAATCATTGAGGGTAACAGTGTTCAGAATAATGCTGGAAACATACAAAAACTCTTCGAACTACGTCTTCAGGAACTGCAGCAAATGTTAAATGTAGTGAGAAAGGTCATTATGCTCGTAATTGTCTAAAGCCACGAGTTCGGGATTCGAAGTACTTCATGGAACAAATGTTGCTCGCAAAACATGATGAAGCAGGAGTAATTCTTACTGATGAACATACTGATTTTCTCTTTGCTAATGCGTCACAGATGGAAGAAATTGAGGAATTAAGTGCAAATATATTCTTGATGGCCACGATTCAACCAATGAACTTTAATTTCAATGAAGGGCCAAGCTATGATTCTGCATTTATCAACGAGGTACAAACACCATCCACCGGTTATGTTAATCTATTATTTGCTAAAGATACACAAGAACAAAAGTATCTGAAGCAACCTAAAATTATTAACAACATAATTGGTGATAATCAAATTGATAGCAATATTATATTTGATGAACCAAATGGAGATGTTAATAGTGACAGTATTGAATACGATAACAATGTTTAAGAATCATATGCATTAGGCAATTGCTAAAATACGTTTATAAGGAAGCTGAGAAACAAACAAATAATGCTCCAAATAGGTTCAACAACAAAACACAGTGTTGACTAAATAACTTAAGTCGTATAAGGAAAATTTCAGGTTTTTGAAATGAACAAAGGAAATAACACTACCTATTTTAACGAATATATTGAGGCTGATCGAAAAGCAAAACGATTTAAACAAAAGTCAGAATCTCAATTTATTCACGATCGAGACGTTATTTGAGATTTAGAATGAAAACGTGATAAATTAGAGTTGTTTGTTGTTGAATTAAAAACACAAACTGTGGAACCTTAAAAGACATAGTCAATTTTGAAACGTAAAATGAGTGAAAATGAAGATAAATATCATGACATGGTTCTAGTTCTTCAAGCAAGAGCTAAAATGAATGAAGATGTAGTGTTGAAAATGGTTAACTCCATACAAGGAATGTTTATGCTTGGACCAAAACCAATGTCATTTTATGATTCAAAAGTAAAACATGGTTTAGGGTACACGAATCCTTATACTCTCAAGAAAGCAGTTTCTCAGAATCTAAAATTATATGCTGTCACACCCCGCCAAGGCGGAAATACGAGGCGTAACGAGAATGGATATCATCACAACACAATGGTGTCACCATAGAGAAAACTACATGAACTAAACGGAACATAAGGGACACAAAGTGTCATGAAAATACCCAAACAAACATAAAAGATATCCGGCGTCTTGTATTGAAGTAAAAGGGGTTCACATCAATACCAAGACATGCAATACAACCAAAACAAATCTAAGCAGTTCAAACCAACAAACATTCAATATTCAATCAAACGGGAAATAAACTAGGAGATTTAAACTCCGCATGCAGCCTATGGTCTCTCTAGCCACTTCTCTTATTCTTAAGATCCTCATAATGCTCACCTGAAAATGATGCTTAAAAACGTCAACACAAAGGTTGGTGAGAGTCATAGGTTTAAGACACGAAAATCAAAGCTTATAAACAATTACTGTGATTAATGCAAACATGGCAGGACAATTACTGTACTATCATACAAGCTAACATGCAAATGTAACCATAACGAGCATGGGAACGGAACGTGTCCCTCGATCCAACAAGTATCAACACTTGGGTAGGAACGTTACCCCCGATCCATTAAAACCATCACTTCACATGGGTAGGAACGTTACCCCCGATCCAATATCATAACAAATGGGTAGGAACGTTACCCCCGATCCCAATACACATAAGCATTTAGCACGTAACATACAATAGCCAAGTAAAGTCCATACACTTTCAAAATAAAGACACATAATCACAGTAATTAGAACATTTCAAATCCATTTGCATCATTTCCATCCCAATTTGAAAGCAATGTGAAAAGAGGGACTATGAAACTCACCTGATGCTCAAGCAGCTTCCAAATATCTTACACAAAGCTACACAATAAAATATAAACGTGTTACACGCGACTAAGCCAATTGCTTAAGCCCATGTAACAATCAAATGATGGATGTCTATGGTGTTTAATTATCCCCATGGGTCACCCCGACACCATTCCTAACTTTAACCACTTCATTTACTCATAATTCTAATGATCTACATTTTACCCGAAAACGCATAATTTTAGTGTCACTTATCTCGCCTCCAACACTTACCTATTAAACCAAATAAATTCTCACATAAATCACCTATGTTAACTTAGGTATTTACTAACTACCTCATTTTCCCCAAAGGCATACCACATGTACAAGTACCTCAAATAAATTCCTAATTCAAAAGTACCCAGATTCGGATCTGAACGCGCACTAAAATGTTTGACCTTGCTAACCATACTTAGGCAACTAATTAGAGGCTAATTTTTACAGGGAAGTTAATAGACATATTGAACTTGACGTCTGTATTTTGGCTAACCTTAATTCGAATTTTAAATAGGGGTTTTACCTCTCTAATTCTGACCTAAATCTGACCCGTATTTACTGTTTTGACAACTTTTCTTGCAACGACCATTTGACTAACTTCCAGAACTCAAAATCATTCGAGGCCGGACTTTTTGAAAAGTAGACTCTCTGAACTTATCGATGGACATAAGATTCATCAATTTTCATGTTACTATCATTGAGATATCATCCGATGAACACAGGCCTAAAATCTGCCAAACCCTAACTTGTAAATTAACGCGAATTAAACCTAACCAAACACACCATCGCGCTTATAATTCATCCCTAATCAATACTAATTAGTTTAATTACATTAATTTATAGATTTTATAAAACCCTAATTCCACCACTTAATTGTTACATGAAAAACTAATGAAGATTGAATCAAAAAGGGTTTTGTTAGAAACATAATTTTATAGTCTAACAAGAGAAGCTCGGTCTTGAAGAAACAAGCATTTTATAGCTCGATAGTTAATTAATTAATTAATGTTTAATGATGTAAATGGGTTGTTATGCAAAAAGCCTGCAAAAGCCCAAAAGAAAGGCCTATAGGCCAAACCCCATTAGTGTATAAATACACTTTGTTCTTATCATTATTAGGTTAGCTAGTCAATATTATTGTTAGGGTTTCTAGCCACCAAAAAGTTTCTTTCAATCATCAATAAAGTCTTTATTTTCCTGCATCTTGATTCTACACATCATTGTTAAGGTTTGTATGAATGATCATGGAACCTACAATTGGTATCAAGAGCCTTTTACGATTGATGATTTGATTTGGTTTGTGTTTTATTATTTTTTGTTTTCAGAAAAAAAAAAGAGGCATTCGATTTTTTTGTTTTTGTTTGATTGTTTGTTTTCATTCTTGATTAGAAGAAAAATTTTAATCACATATAATCGTTTCTAGAAAAATATCATCAAAGTTTTCACAATTGGGAATAAAGAGTTTTCATGTGTCAAAATAATTTCTTGCAGCGAATTCTTGAAGATTTACAGGTTATCTGTGGTGTTTTTGCAAGACAAAGGGTGTTTGGAATCGTTTAGCATACTAGTTATAAACTAGTGTGAATCGAACGAGTTACTTGTGACAGGACCGAACTAGTCAACAACCTCAACGACCGAACTAGTTGCTTTCTTGTTGGAACCGAACGAGCCAAGTCTTAGACAACCGAACAAGCCAACAGCTTCTTCAACCGATTGAGTAATACCCTCTTCAACCGAACGAGTGGAACACCTTAATAACCGAACGAGCTCATACACTTCAAGGACCGAACGAGCACAACATTTCTTTCTCAACCGAACAAGAGGATCGAACAAGACAACCGAACAAGCAATCCCTCTTGAATCGAACTAGTGAACCCTTGAAGACCGAACTTGACCACACCTCAAGGACCGAACCACTACAACCTTATATGAACCGAACTAGTTAATCACTTCACAAACCGAACTAGTTAAGAGTTTAATTGTCACCGAACCAAATAATCAAACAACAACAAAAACATAAACACAAATCAACAATCACTTGCGATCCGTTCATTCATACTTAAATTAAAATGTCAACTGATAAAGAATCAAGTGCAGCGGGAACGGACAATCGTCCTCCTATGTTGGTTGAGAGTGACTACGATTCCTGGAAAATTCGTATTCATAGGTACATTCGAGGAAAACCACTTGGCAAACTGATCTGGAACTCCATTCAAAATGGACCTTCACCACACCCTATGGTTACTGATGCTCCATCTGACGGTCAGACAGGAGTAAACATGCCAAGAATGAAACTTGATTCAGAGTTTACACCTGAAGAAACCAACCGTGAGAATGCTGATACACAGGCTGAAATCATTCTCAGTCAAGGACTCCCACGTCATATTTTCAACATCCTGAATCAAACAACCACTGCTAAAGAGATTTGGGATAATGTGGAGATGCTTATGCAAGGTTCAGGCAGGACTTTACAGCAAAGGAAGGAAGACCTATTTGATGAGTTCGAACGATTTCGTGCCATAGGAAACGAACCAATTCATGACTATTTTGTACGTTTCCACAAGCTGGTGAATGATATGAAGATTACACAGCTTGAAATTCCCACTCATCAGCTGAACACCAAGTTTGTCAACAATCTTCCAACTTACTGGGGTAAATATGTGACTAATGTGAAGCAGAACATGGACATTTCAACAACAAACTATGTTCACATTTATACCCACCTGAAAGCCTATGAGCCTCATGCCACAAAGACTCTCAAGAAACAAGAGCAGTCTTCAAGTATCATTGATCCATTGGCTTATATGGCTCAAGCAACACCAACCACATCTCTTCCACCACTCTCTACCTCACAACCACAACCAGCTGTTTTGTCTCCAAATGACGCAATGATGGCCACTATGACACAGATAGCAAATCTTTTAAGTGGTTTCCAGAAGCAGTTTCCTCCTACCAATAACCAGCTCAGGTCATCCTCCAACTCGAGGACACATGCTACGGTGCATGACGGCCAAATTGTTACTGAAACCGTTCAGAGAAGAGCTCCAGGGAATGTTGGAAACACAGGATCGAGAGGCAATCAAAGTTATGGTAATGTGACTACTGCGACAGGGAAGAAGGTGATATGTTATAACTGCAGAGGGGAAGGGCATGTTGCAAGGCAGTGCAAAGAACCAAAGAGAGCGAAGGATTCTCAGTACTTCAAAGATAAGATGTTGCTCATGGAAGCAAAGGAAAAGGGAGTTACTCTTGATGCTGAAGCTGAAGCATTCCTCGCCAATGTGGAATGTACTGCTCCCTATGATCAACCTCTGGCAATGGCTACAACAAACATCTTCGAAGTCAACCATGAGGATGCTTATGATTCAGACGTGGATGAAGGCCCCAATGCTGCAGCTGCTTTCATGGCCAATCTGTCATCCACCAGTGGCAACAATCATCATGTGAATGAGGTACACCCCAATGCTATTCAAATAAATGATAGTGTGAATTATCAGCTGTCTCATGAGATGCACCACGAAGAACAATCAGACTCTGATGTTGAGTCAGAGCTTGATGACAATACGACTCCGTATCATCAGCTTGAACTTGAACGCAGAGCCAAAGTTGTTCCAACTGAGGTATCTACTGGGTCATCTGCTAATATCTCTATGGTTACCATTCTTGATGAAATGCGAGATACTCTAGATGAAAAAACTCAGGAAAATCAGGATCTCAGTCTTGAAAATCAGAATTTAACAGCTGAGCTTGCAAAATGTAAGCTAGAAATTGTTCGTCTAGATACCCAACAGGTTAAACTTGACCTAGAACGCCAAGTTAGACAGGAACAAAACCTAGTGACTCAGCGTAACGAAAGAAACGCTGAACTTGAGCAAGAGAAAGTGATGCTAAAAACACACCTAAAAAGTAAAGATATTTCAATTGAATTTTTGAAATCTGAAAATCAAAAGGTGTTAACTGACAAAAAGAAACTTGAGGATAAATACCTCGATGAAATAGTATGTTTAAAAAGTGCAAACAAAGTTGCAACTGATCTTTTACAAAAGTTTCAAATGCCAACTCATACTATTCCAATGCTTTCAAAGAAACCAAAAAATGCATCACAGGACTTGCACAAGGATATTCTAGGTCGCAGTAACCCACGATATGGGAAAAAGGCTCCCGTTATTAATGCTAGTAATGTGTGGGATACTGATGAAACATTAGCCAGTGCTGAAGTCAGTATGGCTAAAATGAAAGGAAAACCAGGGCATGTTAGACCTGAAAGTGGCTTCTATGAGAAGCTCAATGCCATGATGTTTGTTCCTCAGAAGGAACTGTCCCGAGAACAGGTGTATTGGCTTCCTGCCAACGAAATTGCTAGTCAAGCTAGTACCCCAGCCACACCTGTTACTCCTTATGTGCCTAAAAGTCCGCCTCCTAGTCAAGTTCTTGCTACCCTTCACAACATTAAGGCTGTTTTTCCCCAATTTGATGCGATCATAAAAGAAAGAACAACAGTCAAACCTCTATATGTGTCACTCCCGTGTTATGAATACGCGAAAGAGTTTGCTTTGCAACAAGTTGTACCTTTTCTTGATTATTTCAAGAAACACGTACAAACTGCTGATGACACAATTGTCAAGGAAGTAGCAGAATTTAAGGAGATTCACTATGCGTTAGAGGATGAATATGAACGTTGTGTGCTTGAAAATAAAAACCTGATAATAGAGAAGAAAAATCTTTTAATTCAAAATGACTGCTTAATTGCTAATTGTTTAGAGAAAGATATCTGCTCTATTGTGCTTGCTTCTGATATTGTTGTGCCCCCTAGTTCGAATTGCCTTTGCGAAGAACTTAGATCTAATTGCGATAGGGAACACTCCAAAGTCGTAGAACTTGAAGCTGAGATTTTAAAGAAGCAACAAATGCTTAATGAATCTGAAAAACGTTGTGCCTTTATTGAAAAGAATCACGTTAATTTACAAGTTAAATTTCAAAAATATAAAGAATGTCTTCAAAACCAGAGGGTTTGTGATAATTCTAACTCAACTGCATCTAATGCAATTTTTGAAATTAACAAGTTAAAGGATCAGCTTCAAGGGAAAGACGACACCATCAGAAACTTGCAAACTCAGATCAACATCACGAGAATGTTGAATGTAGGATCCACTGTAGGTAGCTTTGATAAGCAGGCCTTAGAAACTGAGTTGACTCAGTTGAAAGATGCGATCACTTCAGTTAGGATTCAGAATGATGGATTTAAGGTAGAGAACGAGAATGTGAAACGACGTTATAAAGAACTGTCAGAAACTATTACACACTCACGTTCTACATTCACCGCAAAGATTAATGCCTTAACTGCTGAGAATGCCAAACTGAAAACTGAGCTGAGTGGCAAAAAGAGTAGTGGATCTACAGCCTCTGAGAAACCCAAAGTACTTGCTTCAGGGATGTATACCAACAGTTCAAAGTACGTTCCACCTCCAAAAAGAGCCAACTGGGTAAAACCAACCCCGTTGCCTAAGAACAAGCAAGTTACTTTTCAAGAACCCCCCAGGACTTCAAATAGACCCACACAGAAACCACCAGTGCAACAAAACAAGAAGCCTAATGTTCCTGTGAATCTGTCTACAAGAACCAAACCTGCCACTGAATCT
Source organism: Tanacetum coccineum (assembly GCA_026074375.1). NCBI lineage: Eukaryota > Viridiplantae > Streptophyta > Magnoliopsida > Asterales > Asteraceae > Tanacetum > Tanacetum coccineum. The sequence goes on from BQNB010027999.1 coordinate 21,075, forward strand.
CGCAAACCTATGCCAAAGAGCCACACTCGGAACCATCGTATCTTGCCCAGTAAAAGTGTGAACGCGAGGAGAGCAGCAGATCACAATAGGAAGTTGAATGTTGTTGATCATAATCAGTTTATGATTCGTTCTTTGAAGTCTGTGAATACTAAAACCCCCAAGCTAAACATAGTGTGAATCATACTAAGAAGGTTTGGAAAGCAACCAGAAATCATAATGTGAACACTACTAAGACAGCTTGGAAACCAACTGGCAAGGTTGTTGGTAGTGTTAAGCCTCAGTGGAAACCCACTGGACGACATTTTGCGTTGTATGATAACTGTCCTTTAACTAGGATAATGGAACCCATTGTTGAGCCTTTAGAACTTACCCCGAGTGTTAGTTCTAGTTCCAAAGTTACTATGATCTCTAGGTTCACTGATTGCAAACTTAGTGATCGAAAGGCTAGTTCCAAGGGGATATCTGGTATTTTTGAATGCTAACGCATTGTATCCTTTGTATATTTGAGAAAAAAAAAACAATTTTTTTAGATAAATGGCTTGCAGTTATTCCAGACTGTAACACGGTCTCAACCTAAGTTATGATGTACGTTTCAGTGCATTATTTCTTTAACAGACGAGAAGTCGTCTCTAACACCGAACAATTTTTCTCATTTATTTTATCAAACATGTTCGGAGTTACCATTAAGACATTGACCAAAACTCTTTTGAAAATACACGGGTCATTGTTTGAGGGGGAGAATCAGTTTTACTAACAGTTTTGCAGGTTTGTTGGACGCACTGTTGCGGATTCTATTACAGAAAGATTAAAATGAGCCACACGCTACGTCTTCAGACGGTTTGATTTATCACTCCTGTCTCGGTATATTACTAAGGTCTTGTTCAATTGATATTTGTGCTATTCACATCACCTCATTACTTTAAGGGCGGAGATTGAACAGTTTAAGTCATTTCTAGATCAAAACCATCACAAGTTTCATTCTTTTGATCGGGGGAGAGAAAATGCGAATTAAACATGTAAAACGGATAATTACATGATTCGATTGATTCTAAAATGCTAAGTTCCTATCCATGCATTGTGCTAAAATCTTTCGATTATCGACGCACATGTGTAGGGGGGTAGCATAAGTGTTATATGATCAAAAATTCAAGGTACAAAGTTTGTGTTAATAATCACGTATCTTGTTAAATGCAAGAAATCTTTTGTTTCTGTTCGTGAAAGTGATTTGGGAATGCTGAGAAAGAGTTATTGTACCACCAGGGTATTCGTATGAATGCTCATGCTGGTCTTTCGGACTGCGCCACTAGTGAAGTGGATTTCCACTAATGTACTTGTACAAGTTTGGTTTTCCCAGGAACTGCATATCTTTCGGGTATATTTCAAAACCATCAATCAGAAGCATTATGATTTAAAACTTTCGTTTGTGCCCCAAACAAAATTTTATAAGCACATCGAATGTTTTTCAAATCATTTTTGCCACAGGCCTTCTACGGTACTTAATTGTATTAAGAAGTAAAACGCTGAAAAAGGAATTGTACGGTATAGTCTAGCCAGCATTAAGTAACTGTACTGACTCATCTTTAACCATTCTATTCAGTAGAAATATTATAGTGTGTTAGTCTTTCGGAATCTAGTCTGGAGAAAAACCCCCCCCCCCCCCCCCCCCCCCCCCCCGGAGAACGAGTGAACATTAGGAATCTGATACTAGTATTAGAGGAATAGCTTGTCACGTGCCGGGAAAAACCTGTTCAAGAAGGTTACTATGAATGAATCTATCTGATCACAGGTGCAGTATTCATACTGTAATCATTGATCCTCACAGAATCAGAGGTTAATGTAACCGACCAGATTGAGTATCGTCTATACTCGGTCCCTTCAAATATAAAACCTTTGTGTGTTCACAAAATGTTTTTCTAGAAACACATTAAGTGGATTTTACATAACAAAAAGTTTTTGTTGGTGGACCTAAATTGATCTATCATAGCGAATGACGACTCAAGTAGCCGATGCGACATGCTCATATCCTTACTCAATATAATGAGAATTCAGAAAGTTTAATACAAAGCTTCCGCCACAATTCTGAAATTCTATGTCTTCTTCAAAATGCTAAATGTTATAGAGATTAGAAGAAGATACTTCATCAAAGCTATTCAGATTCCAACAGATATGAGCATGTGAGACTAAAGATCAGGCATATGGCAAAGTCAACGTGAAAGAGAATCACAAAGTTATTCAGAGAAGTAAAACTTAAACATGTCAAGATCAAGATCAAGTCATCACATCATGTTCTGAAGATCATGATCAAGTGTCAAAAGTGAATTACCAAAGCACAACAAAAATGTTTTGAAAGTACCACTAATCAACAACGAGCTAAAGAGAGCACAGCACTAGTGAGCTTCATAACAACTTCTCATGACCCATATAGGGGGAGATTGTTAGGATCACATAAATGGACCCAAACAAAGAAGCTTCGGTCACTCGAAGATACAAGACAAAAGTCTAGCTCGTTTAAGCGTGTAATATTAATGTAATTGGGCATTTATTGAAAAAGCCCATCAAAGCCCAAAGGCCTCTTTATGTCTCATTGTAAGGCTATATAAAGCCATTTTTATTTTCATTTTAAGGTTAGCTACTCAATAATATTTTTCATTTTTAGGGTTTGTAGCAACTCTTGTTTCTTTCAATAAAAAGGTTCTTTAATGTTTAATCTTTTGTGCTATTGATCTTGTGATTAATCCATGGAATGATCTAGGGATCTTACAATAAACATAATCATTATATTTTAAAATGAAAACAATTGAGTGTGTGTAAGGCTAGGCGGGGCTGCCATAGCTAGAACATGCAAAAGTATAATTTTTTTTCTTTTTTTAACTTGTGAATAACTTGTGTAAAGTTTAAATAAAATATAACTTGTACCCACTTTTAATTAAACGCGAGCCTTAAATGTGAGCTTTGGCCAAGATCGAGGAACAAAGATGATACGGTTCATAGAATAATATTTTGTGATTATAAAAATAATAACGAGACGTGTTGTATATTTTTACAATACTTAAAACGATTAACGAACGCGCGGTCAAACGTTGACTCGCGAAACGACAAAATAATTATTAAAAAATTTCCGTTCGTATTAAAATACGAAAATAATTATTTATGACAAATAAAATTTTTAAATGTCGATGTTCGCTTATGAAAACCCGTAAAAAAATAATAATAACGTCGAACTCGCGATCGTCGTACGCGTCGTGAAACTCGGGTTGTTACATTCTACTCACCTTAAAAGGGTGCCGTCCACGGCGCTCGTCCTTTCTTTTCCGTCTTATCTCTCTTTCGTGGCATGACGGCTTCTCGTCAACACGCAGACTCTCACGTTCTTTCAAAATAAATATGCGATACAATATTAGCTTCGACTATTCCAATACTGTTCTTCTTAGCATTGTTGATTAGTTTCCGCATAATCAATAGTGTTCATTCAGTGTTTCAATATATTGCTTTAGAATTATCTAAAGTAAAAACCCTTTTGAGAGCTAAAGGTTCAAGAAATCTATTCAGTAAGGGATCCAACAAGTGGTATCAAGAGCTTGTGTGGAAACTCTAAATAAGAAGAACTCTATTATTTGAAGCAGATTTACAATCAAACCAAGAAGATAACAGAACAAGACTCTCATCTACCAACAATAACAGCAATGAAAATACCCATCATCAAGAAGGGAGAATATGATATTTGGAGCATTAGAATGCGACAATAATCTGCTACACAATTATAACCTAGGGATATAACTTTTCCGGATGGCGATCTCCAAGAAGAGGCTGCACCAGCAGGAGAACAATCTAGTCCTCCTGCTCTTAAGACTACCAAACAACTAACAGCCAAAAGGAATCAGTAAAGAGTTAAGAGCATCTTGCTATTAGCAATTCCTAATGAATATCTCCTTAAGTTTCATAATGTTCCAGATGCTAAATCTCTTTAGGCTGCAATCTAATCAAGGTTTGGAGGAAATGATTAATCCAAAAAGATGCAGAGGAATGTTTTAAAAAACATCAGTTTGAAATCTTTAACACTAACTACCAAATTAAAGTCTGGATGAAGGGCTTATAGATAATTCCTAAAAACCATATCAATGGAGGTTCATGCTGCTGCCAGTATCAAAGGAAGATATTAATCAAAAGTTTCTAAGAAGTCTTCCTCCTTCATGGAGCCAGATTGCTTTAGTTATGAGAAATAAGCCAGACATAGACCAGACTGATATTGATAATCTCTACAACAACCTTAGGTTCTATGAAGCTGAGATGAAAACGTCTTCAAATTCCACATTTATTTCTCAGAACTTGGCTTTTCTTTCTTCTGAGAATACAAGCAGTACTAATGAAGTTAGTACTGCCAATGGATATTTTGGAGTTAATACTGCTGGAGGAACTAGCTCAACAAATCAGGTTTCATCTACTCTAGGTGCTGATGAAGTAGTGTGCTCTTTCTTTGCACAACAGGCAACCAGTCCTCTACTTGATAAATAGGATCACACAGCAGCAGATTGATCAAGATGACTTGGAAGAATTAGATATTAGATGGCAAGTGGCCATATTGACTGTTAGGGTGCAGAGATTCATTCAGAAGACAGGAAGGAACTTGGATTTCAAAGGAAAACAACCTGTTACCTTTGATTAGTCAAAAGTTGAGTGTTACGACATTGTCACACAGAAGGAATGCAAACTTTGCTAAGAATGCAAATCAGAGAGGAACCAAGGGAAAAAGATCTTATGGTGATAATGGCAGGAGGAATGCAACAACAAATTAATCATCATTACAAGCACTGGTAGCTCAAGATGGTCTAGAAGGCTATGACTGGATCAGTGACTTTGATGAACCTGTTAATTATGCTTTAATGGACATCTCCTCCTCAAGCTCATCAAGTTCTTCTGACAATGAGGTACAAAACTGTTCTAAACAATGTCTTGAATCTTTTAAAACTCTTCAAAAGAACTTTGATAGTGAAAGAGAAAACATAAAGCAAAGCCTGCGAAGAAATTCAGGGTTCAGATTAGCCTTGAATACTAGAATCTAGAATTCTTAGACATGAAAAGAATGAATTGGCTTGGGGTGAAAAATATGAGTTTCAAAACTATGAGCTTAAGTGCAGAGAAATAAAAATCAACAACCTTAAAATGGAACTAGAAAAAGTTGTCAAGGAAAGAGATTAGAATGAAAGTTAAAGATAGAAAAATAGAAGAAGACATCAATGGTCTTAAATAAATTTATCTCAACAAGTCAAATGAGTGCTAAATATAAAATGGTTTTAGGATATGGCACACAAATTGGATGAAATAGTAACAAGTCTGAAGACTGATAGTGAGATAGTATAGTGTTTTGAGGTCAATCACGCTGATGAATGAGATCACACTAGCAATGATATGTTTCTCCAAAGGCAATGGGTACATGTTGTTCCGCGACCCTCATATAATAGGAACTTCCTAACCCCAAGATCTGACATATCAATTGCATTAATGAGTATGCCATTAGAAAGAAATTCACTGATCAAAAACACCTAAGCTTTAATACTAAAAAAGTAAAACTACAACAAATGAGAGACTGTAGCAAAACAAATGAAGTAAACATTGAAAAACCTAAGTCAGTCCATGAATCAGTTGTGCCTAAACCAAAGATTAACAGAGATAAAGTCATCATTAAGGATTGGAACTTAGATGACGAGGATGATGTGTTTGAAGTAACACAGTTAACCCTGTTAAGACAAATAAGACTCAAACAGTTAAAACTCAAGTTGATAAAACTGGTCAAATTTCTCAGAAAGAAGGAATTAGATTTAAGAAAATAAAAGCTTGCTTTGTCTGTAAAAGTAATGACCATTTGATCAAAGATTGTGATTTTTATGCCAAAAAGAGTCCAGAACCTAAGCTGAAAACTATGGTTAATACTGGTCAAAAGGTGGTCAAACCAGTATAGGATAATGCTAAAAGGGTAAATCACCAAAAAATTTCAAATAAATTAAAATACCCTCAAGCAAGAAGGTCTTTTGTCCTATTAGGAGTACTAACCAAGACAGGTTTGGTTAATCATGTTAGGCCAAATAGGAAAAGAGCAGTACATACTATTAGTACTGCTAGGCCTCGTTAGTATTGCTAGGCTATTTGCCCTAAAAATAGCACAAACTAGTAGTGCTATTAGACCAATTTACCCAAGAATAGACAATGTAAGACCAAGAGCCTCATATTCGCTAATCAAGAGGTCTTACTATACAAAACCAGCTTTTAGACCCAAAAACTTAAAACAAGATGTTAAAACTTCTAGGGCCAAAAATATGACTACTACTGGGACAAGAGTAGTAGTTAATACTGGTAAGGGTAAGATGGATAATGCTCTTAAAAAGTCAAGATGGGTGTGGAGGCCTAAGGGAAATTACATGGATCATGAGTCCAAAGAAAAAGGATCTTTCATACTCAAGAAGTTTAAGTATGTTGACCCAAAAGGGATATCCAAGTCGTGAGACTTGGGTCCCAAGAATATTGATTTCATCTTACATTTATGTCAGCGCAATCCAGAGATCTATTTACAGGATCATGCAGTCTTGGATAGTGGTTGCTCTAGCCATATGACATGCAACAAAGCTTATCTTTTAGATTATGAAGATTACAATAGAGGCTTTGTGGCTTTTAGAAGTGATCCCAAAGGAGGTAAAATAACGGGTAAAGGTAAAATCAGAACTGTTAATTTAGACTTTGATGATGTCTATTTTGTAGATGAACTTAAGTTTAACCTTTTCGCTGTCTCACAAATGTGTGACAAGAAAAATAGTGTCCTCTTTACTGACACTGAATGCCTTATTTTTTCTCCTAGCTTTAAGCTTCTTGATGAAAATCAAGTTGTACTTAGAGCTCCTAGACAGAATGGTGTGTACAGTTTGGATTTAAAGAACATTGTTCCTTCTGGAGGTATAACTTGTTTATATGCAAATACAACAATAGATGAGTCAAAATTGTGGCATAGGAGATCAGGTTATGTGAATTTCAAAAATATAAACAAACTTGTTAAGGGATACCTAGTTAGAGGCCTACCTTCCAAAGTTTTTGTAAATGACCACACTTGTGTTGCTTACAAGAAGGGTAAGCAACATAAGGCCTCCTGTAAAGCCAAGTTAGAAAGAACCATCAGAAAGCCCATAGAATTACTTTATACGGACTTATTTGGACCTGTATCAGTAGAAAGTATTAATAAGAAAAAGTATTGTCTGGTTGTTACAAATGAATTTTAGGCAATCCTAGTTGGTTTATATTATTCTTAGGCTACTAAGATGAAACAACTAAGATCCTTCTTATACAATATTCTCACAGGCTTTGAAAACCAATATGAAACCATAAAGTAAAATCAATAGATGTGACATAAGGACAGAGTTTAAGGAACCACGCCATGAATGAATTAAGTGCAAAGAGAAGGATAAATAAGGGAGTTTTAAGTGTGGCTAGAACCCTACAGCAAAATGGAGTTATAGAAAGAAAAAATAGGACCCTAATTGAGGCTGCTAGAACTATGCTAGCAGACTCACTTTTACCTATCCCATTTTGGGCAGAGGCAGTAAACACTGCTTGCTATGAATTGTATAGGGTATTAGTGACAAATCTCAAAATAAGACAACAATATGAACTATTAATAGAGTAAACCAACCTAGTTATTAGTTTTTATGAGACCGTTTGGTACCTACCTTGAACCATTTTAAACACCTTAGAATCCTATGGGCAATTTTGATGGGAAATCAGATAAGGATATTTGTTGGGATACTCAAATACTAGTAGAGGCTTTTTAGAAGTATACAACAAAAGAACCAAAAGAGTTGAAAGAACATCCATTGATTTCCTTGAAGATGCACCAATGTGGCAGGAAGTGGTCCTTAATTCGATGTTTGACTTGATATTCTAACAAATTAAACAAAAATGAACTAATATTCCGGTTAGTGCAGAAAATCAGGTAAATGTGGCTGCAAGGTACAACAAGAATATTATGATTGCAAGGTTCATCCGAAAAGGGGATAAAGAATCTACTCAAGAATACATACTGCTTCTACTACACCCTCAGAGGCCAAGGATTTTAGTTGAAGATGTTGATCAAGTTGCACAAGAGAAACATTCTGAAAATTCTCTAAAAGATAATGATGTACAGGAATCAGGAGATGTTGCTGACAAAGAAGAACAACATATGTTGACAGAAGCTGAACAAGTCTTGCAAGATGATCTTGAGAGGATGATTGCTCAAGAATGTGCTGCAAAAGCTATAATAGGCTACAGCCCAGACATTTAAAGAATAAAAAAGAGGGCAAGCTCAGCTACCAGTAATAACAAACTTAATACCTATAGAGCCAACATGTTGAAAACTTCTAATTCCCACATTGTAGTACAAGAAACACACATATCTAGTGCTAGCAATTAACTTCCTACTGTGCAAATACTGGTAGATCATCATTTGTCTATCTTGGAGGAAAAATACCTATTGATGCATCTACTCTCCCCAATGCTGATTTATCGATTGATCCTAATATGCCTGACTTAGAAGATGATTCTAATCTTTATATTCTTATGTTGTTGTGCTATGACTTAACACCTAAACTATTGGTTCCGCTGCAAAATAAATTTGGGGGTGTTAAAACACCATTGATGTTAGTCCTATTCCCACACTCAGAGTTCACAAGGATCACCCTAAAGGTCAAATTCTAGGAGATCCTAAATCAACAGTTCAAACAAGAGGAAAGATCCAAAAGGCTTCTTCAGTACAACAAGCTTTGGTAAGCTACATCTATAATCAGAACAGAACAAATCATAAAGACCATCAGAACTGTCTGTTCGCATGTTTTCTCTCCCAAGAAGAACCCAAGAACATATCACAAGCCTTACAAGATGAAAGCTGGGTTGAAGCAATGCAAGAGGAATTGTTGCAGTTCAAATTACAGAAGGTTTGGATACTTGTTGATTTGCCATCTGGGAAAAAGGCAATTGGCACAAAGTGGGTCTTTAAGAATAAAAGGGATGAGAGAAGTATTGTTGTGAAAAACAAAGCCAGGCTTGTAGCACAAGGGTTTAGACAGGAGGAAGGTATAGATTATGATGAGGTTTTTGCACCAGTTGCCAGGATAGAGGCAATTAGGTTATTTTTAGCCTTTGCATCATACATGGGATTTACTGTCTACCAAATGGATGTTAAAAGTGCATTTCTCTATGGCACTATTGAAGAGGAGGTGTATGTCCATCAACCTCCAGGCTTTGTTGATCCTGCTCATCCAAACAAAGTCTATAAGGTGATTAAAGCTCTTTATGGTCTTCATCAAGCCCCTAGAGCTTGGTATGAGACACTTTCTTCTTTTCTGATGGAAAATGGTTTCAGGAGAGGTACCATAGACAAAACATTGTTTATCAAGAAGAAAAAGAGTGACATTATGTTAGTCCAAGTGTATGTGGATGACATTATTTTTGGTTCTACAAAGAAGTCTATGTATACAGAGTTTGAAAATTGTATGCACAAAAGATTCCAAATGAGCTCCATAGGAGAACTCACTTTCTTTTTGGGACTTCAAATGAAGCAACAACCTGATGGAATCTTTATTAGTCAAGACAAGTATGTAGCTGACATCTTAAAGAAGTTTCATTTTTGTTCCATCAGAACAGCTACTACTCCCATTGAGTCTAATAAACCACTGGTCAAGGATGAAGATAGTGTAGATGTACATGTCTACAGGTCTATGATTGGCTCTCTAATGTATTTAACTGCATCAAGGCCAGACATCATATTTGCTGTTTGTGCCTGTGCTAGATTTCAAGTCACTCTAAAAGCCTCACACTTAAATGCAGTAAAAAAGATTTTTAGGTACCTTAAACATCAACCCAAATTAGGTTTATGGTATCCTAGGGATTCACCTTTTGAACTTGAAGCTTACTCAGATAGTGACTATGGAGGAGCCAGTCTTGACAAAAAATCAACAACAGGTGGCTGTCAATATATTGGTAGAAGATTGATATCTTGGCAATGCAAGAAGCAGACTATTGTGGCAAATTCTACTACTGAAGCAGAATATGTTTCAGGTGCTAACTATTGTGGGCAAGTATTATGGATACAGAATCAAATGATGGATTATGGTTTCAATTTCATGAACACCAAAATCCATATTAATAATGAGAGCACTATAAGTGTTATCAAGAATCCTGTTGCTCATTCAAGGACCAAGCATATCGAAATTCGATTTCATTTTATAAGAGATTGCTATGAGAAAAGACTGATAGAAGTTATCAAGATTCACACTGATCATAATGTTGCAGACCTTCTCACCAAAGGATTTGATGTCACAAGATTTAACTTTTTGGTGGTTAGCATTGGATTATTAAATCTGTAGCTACAATTGAGGGGAGGCACGATGATTTGTTGTACAGTTGTATGAAATATTTTAAGCAGAGGGTTTTTGACCATAGTGATGAATTTCATGAAGTTGTTTGGGTTTTAGAGAGTCATTGGAAAGAGATATAGATGGTACTGAAGAACTCTTGTTGCCAGACTTGCTCATTCTTTGGTTGACAAAAGTTAGTACCGATAGTGCAAAGTTAGTACCGCTGGGCAAAGATAGTACCGCTATAAAGCCGTTGGAGAAAATACCGCCAAGGGTCTAAAGTGTAAATTGTACCGGTTTCTTTGCTTTTGGGTTTGTCCAACCTATATAAACCCATCTCAATTGCACAATTTACTCACGTAATCTCTCTTAATCGCTCTCTTCTAACAAACCCTAATCTTTTAATCACTGACGATCATCAATTCTACACATATGGCTGTTCTTCAATCTTGTGCTAAACACAACATGGTCGCTTACTTGGAAAAGACTGATGGGAATACCGATTTTCATGAGATTATAGACTTTCTTACACGAAGCTCCATTCACTATGCTCTTACTGTAAGTCTTGTAGTCTCTACTACATTTGTTGAACAGTTTTGGATGTCTGCTAAATCTAAAATAATCAACAATGTTAGGTACATTACTGCCAAAGTAGCTGGCAAGCCTGTAAATATCTCAAAGGCATCAATAAGAAGTGATCTTCTTTTTGATGATGCTGATGGGATAGATTCTTTGCATAATCAGGCTATATTTGATGCTATTCAGCTAATGAGGTATAAGGGGGACCTAACTGTTTTAACTTTTAACAAAGCCCTGGTTTCACCCTAGTAGAGATTTCTTTTTCATACTATGAATCACTGCATTAGTTCTAAAAGTACTTCTTGGGATCAAATTCCCACTAATATTGCCACAACAGTGATTTGCTTAGCCACTAATCAGAAATATAATTTTTCTAAATTAATTTTTGATGGTATGATGAGACACTTGGATGCAAAGAAAAAGTTTGTTATGTATCCAAGATTTATTTCAGTCTTTTTGGATAAACAGCTAAAGAATGTGCCTGTGCCTTTAGACCACTTCCCTATTAATGCTTTGACTAGTAAAGTTTTCTCTTTTATGGTTAAAAAGGGAAAACATTTTTCAGGGAATGTCACACCTTTGTTTGAATCTATGTTGGTTCAACCAACTGAGGATGAGGGTGAAGCTTCAGAAAGACAATCTGAACCTCAACCCACACCCTCTCCTCCTCACCCAAGTGCAGACCAACATGAGACACAGCCTGACCCATCTCCCAGACCTTCACCTACTATTCCTATTCCTGATTCCATTCCAGAGGGTTCTGGTGGGAATCATGGAGGTCAGTCATCCAGTGATAGATCCCTATCAGGAAATGAGGATGGCCTGACACTCCAAAGTGTATATGATCTTTGTGTGTCTTTATGTAAACAGGTCACAGATCAAGCCAAAGAAATTAAACACTTGAAGGCACAGATCAAGAAGCTTAAGAAGAAAGCCAAACCTGTTATCACACATCACAAAGCTTGGATGAAGAGTGTATCCATGAAGCAAAGATTGGCAGGAAAGAAATCATTAAAGAAAAAGTAGATGCAAAAAGAGTCTGTATCCAAACAAGGGAGGAAACCTGCCAAATCTGAACTTACAGTGCATAAAGATCCAGGTTTTGATGATCTTGATGATGTGGATGTTAATGATGCAATGGATTATATGGAGACATATGCTTACATGCAAAAGGGAGTTAGTACTGAAGATCAAGTTAGTACCGTCAAGCCAGATGAAGGTACTGACAAGCCAAAAGAAGAATAAGTTAGTACCGACAAGCTTGATGAAGGTACTGCTGAGCCAAAAGATGGAACTTCATATGAAAGTACTGCTCCTACAACTGTTTTTAGAGATGATGAGACCATTGCTGAGTTTTTGGTATCTATGAGCCAAACTAAGGCTAAACAAAAAGGTGTTGAGATCAAAGATGCTAAAGATTTAGATAGACCAAGGGCTACATCAACAAGATCAGTACTTACATTGAAGCCTCTTCCTAAAATTGATCCTAAAGACAAAGGCAAGAAAGTACTTGAGGAAGAAGCTGAGTCAGATGCTGAGTCAGAGGGAGTTGATGAAGCTGAAAGAAAGTTTGATCAGCTTGCTAAGGATGAAGAAATAGCCAGAAAGGTGCAAGAGGATTGGGAAGCAGAAGAGGAGATGAAAAAGTTAGCTGAGGAAGAAGCTACAAAGGCTGCTCTTATACAAGATTTTGATGATATTCAGGCTAGAATTGAAGCTGATAGACTTCTAGCTGCAAGGCTTCAAGAGGAAGAGAGAGAAAATGTTACAGTTTGAAGAAGAGCCAATTTTCTTTATGATACTATTGCCTGCTCAAAGGAGTCTTACTCAACAAAGAAACCGCTGCAATCAAGCAGACCACCAACATAGAACTCAGCTAAGAAAGCAGTTGATAACCTATCCGAAGGCAGTAAGAGAAAGAAGCATGCTGATTTAAAGAACAAGAACTTTGAAGAAATACAAGTTCTGTATAAAAAGGTTAAAAGGTCTGATAAAGACTTTATTGCTATTGGTTCTGCTGAGGATGAGAGACAGATTAAGGAGATGAATGAAGAATCTAAAGACCCTAAAAAGAAGAGGGTTGTCAATGAAACTCCAAGGGAAGAAGACACAGCAAAGGTACCTGCTGAACAAGAAGTGACAGAGCAGGGTACAAAGAAAAGAAAGAAATGGTCATGTGAAAGAAGGAATGCCTAGGAAAAGGCCAAGACCACAGCCAGATGATGATAGTGATGATGAACACAGAAAATGTCTAAGGATTGTTACATTTGATAGTACCTTAGATAGTGAGATTATGGAGACAAAATCTTTTGTTTCTAAGTTGCACAAGGTTTCATCACCAGATGGGGATTACCTTGTTGTCTACAGAGTTAATGGGCACTTCAGGGCATTCAACTATCTAATGGAGGTACTACATATTTTTGATAGGCAGGATTTGTTTCATTTATATGATTTGGTGATGAAGCAGTACTCAGAAATCACACCAGAAGGTATTGAGTTGATTCTTTGGGGAGACTTAAAGATTATGATGGAATCCTCAACAGAAGAAAATGATCAAGGTGATTTCTGGAACAATCAACAAGATTGGGAGATTTTTAGATGGAGACTGTATGAAGCTTGTGGAGTTTGCATACTAGAGCTTAAGGATGGGACAGTCATCTACATGCTAGTTGAAAGAAGGTACCCTCCTCTAAGGCAAGTTGCAAAAGAATGCCTTAATTTGGGATTGGAGGTGAAGAGGAAAGTAACTACATCACTACATTTGGTAAGATTCAATTTTCAACAGCTTAATAAAGATAATGGATGTGAATGTAAGTGAGAAGGGTTTTGGTTGTTGTTAACCACCACACAACAAATTGTCCTTCAATCACCTGTCCCAACAACATGAAGAATTGACTAGTCCAGAAGCAAATGGCTTCTGGTAAAGACTTCTCAAATCCGTTTATGGTTGACAATTTACCAAAAATTGTGTGGTTCTCAATTCATCCTAGCTTCACAAGTATTAAGAGTTGGCTAGTCCAGAGGATTAAAACATTCCTGGTAAAGACTAATCAAATCTGTTGATAGCTGATAGTTTGCTAAAAACTATATGGTTATCAGTGCACCATGTTATGGCAATGAAGCATTGACTAGTCCAAAAGCAAACGACTTTTGGTAAAGACAAATCAAATCCATTGATAGTTGATAGTTTACTCAAAACTATAAGGTTATCAATTCACCTTGTTGTTTACAATGAAGAATTGGCTATCCCAGAGCAAACGGCTACTGGTAAAGGAATATCAAATCCGTTAATGGCTGGTAGTTTGCCAAAAACTACAAGCCAACTTTGTGGATGTTTGCTGTGATCGAGACAGAATATGTTGCTGATAACAATGAAAGCTGAGATGTCAAATTACAAAGATCAGATCAAGATTTGATCAGAGTGTTTGGATACATCCACCTGTCTACAAGATGTTTACACTAAAGAAACATGAAATTAAACAAGTTCAACAATCATAGTATAAGGGGAGGATTGTATGATTATCTTCCTGACTTAGTACCGTTAGTTATATTAGTTAGTACCGCTAAGTTGGTAATTTGTACTGACATACAAAATGTAGTACTAATCAGATAGTTACGCCACAGTTATTATAAAATAGTTAGTACCGTTTATGAGATTATGCATGAGATATCTTAGGAAAGGATATGCATGATCTTTATACGCGTTTTGTAAAGCCCATTAGGGTTTCCTTAGTCTATAAAAGGAACCCTAGGCATAGTTAGTAGATATAGTTCTACACAGATTAATAGAGATCTATTAGCAATCATAGTCTTTGTAATCTGTAACCTAGGCAGATTTCAAGTTTATAATATAAAGATCTTTTGTGATTTCTTATATTGTTCTTCTTTAGCATTATTGATTAGTTTCTGCATAATCAATAGTGTTCAAATCAGTGTTTCATTATTGTTGCTTTAGAATTATCTAAAGGAACAAACCCTTTACAAGCTAAAGGTTAAGATTTATTCAGTAAACGATCCAATAAGTGGTATCAGAGCTTGTATAGAAACTCTGAATAAGAAGAACTCAATTGTAAATGGCGAGAACAAGACATTTCCTCCACCCACCAAAATATAACAGCATGAAAATCCCTATCATCAGGAAGGGAGAATATGATATTTGGAGCATGAGAATGCGACAATATATCTGTCACACAGACCATAACCTATGGGATGGTTAATTGTCAATAAGATCTTGATATGAGTCTGCACCAACTGAGAAATATTCTCCTCTTGCTCCTAAGACTGCCAACAACTGGCTGCTAAAAGGAATCAGGAAAGAGTTAAGAGCATCTTGCTTTTAGCAATACCTGATGAATACCTTCTCAAGTTTCACAATCTTGTAGATGCGAAATCACTCTAGGAAGCGATCAAATCAAGGTTTGGAGGTAATGAAGAATCCAAGAAGATGTAGAAAAATGTTCTAAAACATCACTTTGAAATTTTTTCTACAGCATCAAATGAAAGTCTGGACAAGGCTAAGATAGGTTCCAAAAAACTCATAATCCCAATTAGAAGGTTCATGTGCACCCAATACAAAGAAGATATCAACCAGAAGTTCCTAAGAAGTCCTTCCTCCTTTCAAGGAATCAAGATGCTCTAATCTGAGAAACAAGCCAGACATTGATGAGATTGATATTGATGAACCTCGCAACAAACCTTAGGTCTACGAAGATGAATGAAAAGGTCTCAAGTTCTACTTCACTTCTTATAACTTTTTCGATTTCTTTCCTCTGAAAACACTAGCAGTACTAATGAAGTTTAGTACATGCTAGATAGAGATATTTAGTGTTAGTACTCGGGCGGAATTAGTCAAGTTTCATCTACCCCATGTGCTCATGATGTAGCATGCTCTTTCTTTGCACAACCAACAACTAGTCCTCAACTTGAAAATGAGGATTTTCAGCAGATTGATGAAGATGACTTGGAAGAATTGGATCTTAGATGGCAGGTGGCTATGTTGACTGTCAGAGTGAGAAAATTCATTCAGAAGACAGGAAGGAATGTGGATTTCAAAGAAAAACGACATGTTTCACTTGATAAATCAAAATTTGAGTGCTACAACTGTCACAATAAAGGGCATTTTGCTAGGGAATGCAGATCTGGAAGGAATCAAGGGAAAAGATCTTATGGTGATAATGGCAGGAGCAATGCACCAATAAATGAATCTTCATCACAGGCACTGGTGGCTCAAGATGGTCTAGGAGGATATGACTGGAGTAATGATTTTGAAATAGAACCAGTCAACTATGCTTTAATGGCAATCTCTTCTTCAAGCTCATCAAGTTCTTCTGACAATGAGGTACAAAAATGTTCTAAACAATGTCTTGAATCTTTTAAAACTCTTCAAAGAATTATGATAGTGAAAGAGAAAAACATAGCAAAGCAAGACTAGAAATTTAGGGTTATGAGTTAGCCTTAGAGTCACTAGAATCTCAGGATACTGTACATGAAGAAGAATAACAGGCTTGGGGTGAAAAATATGAGTTTCAAAACTATAGCTTTAAATGCAGAGAAATACAAATTTAACAACCTTAACATGGAAATAGAGAAAGTTTTTAAGGAAAAGAGCATGAGTTAAAATTAAAGATGAAAAATAGAAGAATCATCCAAGAATCTTGGATGAATTACTCCAACAGTCAAATGGAGTGCTAGTGATAAAACTTGTTTAGGATATGTGCACACAATTGAATGAATGAGTAACAATTCTGAAACTGATAGTGAGATTAGTTTAGCTGTTTTTATTCAGAAACAGTGATGAAGAGTCTACATCAGCAAATGATAGGTTTTCCAAAGCAAATAGGTATCATGCTATTCCCTCGCCTATAACAGGGAACTTCCTAACCCCAAGAGCTGACATATCATTTACAGGTTTAGATGAATATGCAATTAGAAAGAAAATCATTGAGTTCAAAACATATAGCTTACTGGCCTGACACTAGTAAATCTAAAACTAGTGTGACTGTAGGTAAAACAAATTAAGAAAATACTTAAAATCCTAAGACAGTTTATGAATCAGTTAACAGAGATAGAGTAATCATTGAGGATTGGAACTCATGATGAAGAGATGATGTGCTGAGCGCAAACAGTTTTAGTCCTGTAAGACTAATGAACCAACAGCTTAAAACTCAAGTTGATCAAATTGGTCAAACTTCTAAGAAAGCAGGAAATGGATTTAAGAAAATAAAAGCTTGCTTTGTCTGTAAGAGCACTAACCATTTGATCAAAGATTGTGATTTTTATGACAAAAGGAGCCCAGAACCTAAGCTGAAAAATGTGGTCAATACTGGTCCAAGGGTGGTTTAAACCAGTATGGGATAATGCTAAAAGGTTTAATCATCAAAAATTTTTCAAAATACCTTCATTTTAGAAAGACTTTTGTCCCATCAGGAGTTCTTACAAGAACAGGTTTGATTACTCCTGTTAAGCAAAATGAGAAAAGAGCAGTTCACAAAGTTAGTACTGCTAGGCCAGTTAGTACTGCTAGGCCAGTTAGTACTGCTAGGCCAGTTAGTACTGCTAGGCCTGTTAGTACTGTTAGACCATTTGCTCCAAAAATAGCACAAACTAGTGGTGCTATTAGACCAATTTACCCAAGAATCACAATGTAAGACCAGAGGCCAATATTCACCTATCAAAGGTCTTACTAAACAAAACCAGCTTAGACCCAAAACTTAAAACAAGAGTTAAAACTTGGGTTCAAAAATAACTAAATGCTGGGACCGAGCAGTAGTTAATACAGGTAGGATAAGATGGATACTGATCTTAAAAAGTCAAGGTGGGTTTGGAGGCCTAAGGGACATTACTTGGATCATGTGTCCAAAGACAGTGGATCATTCATGCTCAAGAAGGTTGAGTATGTTGACCCAAAAGGGATTTCCAAGTCTGTAATGGCTTGGATCCCTAAGAGATACTAATTCTCTTACTTTTGTGCAGGGCAATCTAGAGAATTTGTTTGCAGGATCATGAAGTGTGGATAGATGGTTGCTCTAATGCCATATGTCTGGCACCAAAGGCTTTATCTTTCAGACTAGAAGATTACAATGAGGCTTTTTTGTGGCTTCTTGGAAAGTGATCCCAAAGGAGATCCAGTCTTGACAAAAATCAACAACAGGTGGCTATAATTTATTGTAGAAGATTGAAATCTTGCAATGCAAGAAACAGACCTATGTGGGGGGGACAAATTCACTACTGAGGCAGAATATGTGCAGCTGCTAACTATTGTGGCAAGTATTATGGATAACAGAATCCCATGATGGATATGTTTCAATTTCATGAACACCAAAATCCATATTGATAATGAGAGCACTATAAGTGTTATCAAGAATCCTGTACTCATGTCAAGGACAAGCATATCTAAATTCGATTTCATTATAAGAGATTGCATATAAAAAAAGAATATAGAAGTTATCAAGAGCACACGGTCATAATGTTGCAGCCCTTCTCACCAAATGATTTTGATGTCACAAGATTTAAGTTTTTGGTGGTTAGCATTGATTATTGAATCTGTAGCTACAATTGAGGGGAGGCACGATGATTTGTTGTACAGTTGTATGAAATATTTTAAGCAGAGGGTTTTTGACCATAGTGATGAATTTCATGGAGTTATTTGGGTTTTAGAGAGTCATTGGAAAGAGATATAGATGGTACTGAAGAACTCTTGTTGCCAGACTTGCTCATTCTTTGGTTGACAAAGTTAGTAACCAGATAGTGCAAAGTTAGTACCACGGCCAAAGATAGTACTGCTATAAAGTCGTTGGAGAAAATACCGACAAGGGTCTAAAGTGTAAATTTGTATCGGTTTCTTGCTTTTGGTTAGTCAACAAATCTAAACCCACTCAATTTGCATAATTTTACTCAACGTAAATTCTCTTAATCGCTCGTCATCTAACAACCATAATCGTTTATCACAACGAACATCAATTCTTCACATATAGTTTGTTCTTCAATCTTGTGCAAAATAACAACATGGTACTTACTTTGGAATAGACTGAGGGAATACGGTTTTCATGAGATTATAGACTTCTACATGAAGCACCATTCACTATGCCTCCACTGTAATCCCTGTAGTCTCTACTACATATGTTGAACATGTTTTGATGTCCGCTAAATCAGAAAATAATCAACACTGTTTAGGTACATTAATTGCCAAAGTAGCTGAAGTCTGTGAATATCTCAGAGGCATCAATAAGAAGTGATCTTCTTTTTGATGATGCTGATGGGATAGATTCTTTGCATAATCAGGCTATATTTGATGCTATTCAGCTAATGGGGTATGAGGGGGACCTAACTGTTTTAACTTTTAACAAAGCCCTGTTTTCACCCCAGTGGAGATTTCTTTTTCATACTATGAATCACTGCATTAGTTCTAAAAGTACTTCTTGGGATCAAATTCCCACTAATATTGCCACAGCAGTAATTTGCTTAGCCACTAATCAGAAATATAATTTTTGATGGTATGATGAGACACTTGGATGCAAAGAAAAAGTTTGTTATGTATCCAAGATTTATTTCAGTCTTTTTGGATAAACAGCTAAAGAATGTGCCTGTGCCTTTAGACCACTTCCCTATTAATGCTTTGACTAGTAAAGTTTTCTCTTTTATGGTTAAAAAGGGAAAACATTTTTCAGGGAATGTTACACCTTTGTTTGAATCTATGTTGGTTCAACCAACTAAGGAGTGAGGTGAAGCTTCAAAAGACATTATGAACCCTCATGACCTCACCCTCTCCTCCCACCCAAGTGCAGACCAACTTAGACACCGCCTGACCCATCTCCAGACCTTCACTACTATTCCTATACCCTGATTCCATTCACCAGAGGGTTCTGTGGGAATCATGGAGGTCCAGTCATCTAGTGATAGTGTTCCCTATCAGAAATGAGGATGGTCTGACACTCCAAAGTGTATATGATCTTTGTATGTCTTTATGTAAACAGGTCACAAATCAAGCCAAAGAGATTAAACACTTAAAGGCACAGATCAAGAAGCTTAAGAAGAAAGCCAAACCTGTTATTACACATCATAAAGCTTGGATGAAGAGTGTATCCATGAAGCAAAGATTGGTAAGAAAGAAATCATTAAAGAAAAAGTGGATGCAAAAGGAGTCTGTATCCAAACAGGGGGACACCTGCCAATGCTGCACCTACAGGCTAAAGAATCCAGCTTTTGATGATCTTGATGATGTGGATGTTAATGATGCAATGGATTATATGGAGACAAATGCTTACATGAAAAAGAGGAGTCAGTACTGAAGATCAGGTTAGTACGTCAAGCGAGATGATAAAAAGGTACAGACAAGTTAAAAGTTAGTACTGACAAGCCTGAAGTTAGTACCGCTAAGCCAAAAGAAGTAAAAGTTAGTGCCGACAAGCTTGATGAAGGTACTGCTGAGACAAAAGATGGAACTTCAGATGAAAGTACTGCTCCTACAACCGTTTTTAGAGATGATGAGACTATTGCTGAGTTTTTGGTATATATGAGCCAAACTAAGGCTAAACAAAAAGGTGTTGAGATCAAAGATGCTGAAGATTCAGATATACCAAGGGCTACATCAACAAGATCAGTACTTACATTGAAGCCTCTTCCTAAAATTGATCCTAAAGACAAAGGCAAGAAAGTACTTGAGGAAGAAGCTGAGCCAGATGCTGAGTTAGAAGGAGTTGAAGAAGCTAAAAGAAAGTTTGATTAGCAAGATCAATACTTACATTAAAGCCTCTTCCTAAAATTAATCCTAAAGACAAAGGAAAGAAAGTACTTGAGGAAGAAGCTGAGTCAGATGCTGAGTCAGAAGGAGTTGAAAAAGCTGAAAGAAAGTTTGATCAGCTTGCTAAGGATGAAGAAATAGCCAGAAAAGGTGTAAAAGAGGATTGGAAGCAGAAGAGAAATGAAAAAGTTAGCTAAGAAGAGCTATAAGGCTGCTCTAATACAAGATTAGATGAGATTAACTAGAATTGAATCTGATAGACTTCTAGCAGCAAGGCGTCAAAGGAAGAAAGGAGAACGTTTACCGTGAAGAAAGAGCCAAATATCTTTATGATACTGTTGCTGCTCAAAGGAGGTTCCTTACTCACAAAGAGCTGCTGCAATCAGAAGCAGACCACCAACAAGAACTCAGCTAAGAAACCAAATGATAACCTATCTGATGCATATAGGAAGAAAGAAGCATGCTGATTTGAAGAACAAGAACTTTGAAGAAATACAAGTTCTGTATAAAAAGGGTAAAAGTCTTGATAAAGACTCTTATTGGATGGTTTTGCTGAGGATGAATAGATTAGATTAAGGAGATGAATGAAGAATACTAAAGACCTAAAAAGAAGAGGTGGTCAATGAAACTCCAAGGAGAAGAAGACACAGCAAAGGTACCTCTGAACAAAAACGACAGAGCATGAGGTACAAAGAAAAGAAAGAGTGGTCATGTGAAGATGAGTGCAGGGAAAAGGTAAAGACCACAACCAGATGATGATAATGATGATAAACACGAAATGTCTAAGGATTGTTACATTTGATAGTACCTATATAGGTGAGATTATGGAGACAAAATCTTTTGTTTCTAAGTTGCACAAGGTTTCATCACCAGATGGGGATTACCTTGTTGTCTACAGAGTTAATGGGCACTTCAAGGCATTCAACTATCTAATGGAGGTACTACATATTTTTGATAGACAGGATTTGTTTCATTTATATGATTTGGTGATGAAGCAGTACTCAGAAATCACACCAGAAGGTATTGAGTTGATTCTTTGGGGAGACTTGAAGATTATGATGGAATCCTCAACAGAAGAAAATGATCAAGGTGATTTCTGGAACAATCAACAAGAATGGGAGATTTTTAGATGGAGACTGTATGAAGCTTGTGGAGTTTGCATACTAGAGCTTAAGGATGGGACAGTCATCTACATGCTAGTTGAAAGAAGGTACCCTCTCTCTAAGGAATTGTTGCAAAGAATGCTTGATTTGGGATTGGAGGTTGAAGAGGAAAGTACTGCTGCACTACATTTGGTAAGATTCATTAAGCAACAGCCCACGTCTAAATGGAAGAGTAAATTGGTGAATGGAAGTGAGAAGGGTTTGGGTGTTGGCTAACCACCACACAACAAATGGTCTTCAATTCACCATGTCTAACAGACATCAAGAATTGACTAGTCCAGAAGCAAACGACTTCTGGTAAAGACTTCTCAAATCTGTTTATGGTTGACAATTTACCAAAAATTGTATGGTTCTCAACTCACCTTACTTCTTGTTAAAGTTGGCTATCAAGATCAAACAGTTCCTGGTAAAGACTAATCAAATCTGTTGATAGCTGATAGTTTGCTAAAAACTATATGGTTATCAGTGCACCATGTTATGGCAATGAAGCATTGACTAAGTCAAAAATCAAATGCTTTTGTAAAGACAAATCCAATTCGTTGATAGTTTGATAGTTTACTCAAATCTATAAGTGTCAATTCACCTTGTTGTTTACAATGAAGCATGGCTATCCCAGAGCAACGGCTACTGGTAAAGGGAAATATCAAACCGTTTAATGGCTGTAGTTTACCAAGAACTACAAGCTACTTAGTTGGGATGTTTGATGTGATTCGAGAAGATTGTTTGCAGAAACATGAGTAGCTTGAAGATGTCAAAATTATCAAAGATCAGATCAAGATTTGACAGAGTGTTTGGATACATCCTCCTGGTCTACAAGATGTTTACACTAAAGAAACATGAAGTTAAACAAGTTCAACAATCATGTTTAGGGGAGGATTGTTAGGAATTATGCATTCCTGACTTAGTACCGTTAGTTATATTAGTTAGTACCGCTAGTTGTAATTTGTACTGACAGTACAAAATGTTAGTACTGATCAGATAGTTAGTACCGTTAGTATGAAATAGTTAGTACCGTTTATGATATATGCATGAGGTATCTTAGGAAAGGATATGCATGATCTTTATACGCGTTTTGTAAAGCCCATTAGGGTTTCCTTAGTCTATAAAAGGAACCCTAGGCATAGTTAGTAGATATAGTTCTACACAGATCAATAGAGATCGATTAGCAATCATAGTCTTTGTAATCTGTTACCGAGGCCAGATTCAATTATAATCTAAATTCTTTGTTAATTCTTAATATTGTCTTTTAGGCATTATTGATTAGTTTTCGCATAATCAATAGTGTTCAAATCAGTGTTTTATTATTGTTGTTTTAGAATTATCTAAAGGAACAAACCCTTTACAAGCTAAAGGTTAAGATCTATTCAGTAAACGATCCAAAAAAAAAATTTAAAATTTTGGTTACAATTACCTTTTATGCTATGTTTCAATATATTACCCATCATTTTAAGGACAAAGCAAATGGAAATTAAAAAAATAGTTTCTAAGGCTTATTTCCCGCTACACTTAAGTTGAACATTGTCTCCAATGTTCTTTAAAAGTACCCGTAAAACGAATAAAGGGAAAAGAAAACAAGTAAAAGAAACTAGTACTCTCATAGTTTGCTCAATAATAGAGAAGAAACATGTTGATCCCAAGCCTTGATCGATTCTTTACCTTGTAACATGGTTAAATCATCCTCTACACGCGAACCGCTAATGACACTTACTAAGACTCTCCAAGACTTCTTTCTCTCATCAATATAACATGTACAATCAACAGACTACGCCCGCCGAAACACCAACACAAAGACACTACACAAGCGTAAAATAGCAGGGATAAAACAGCTCATCTACAACACACGCCCCCTTTAGGGTTACCCCACCTCTCACTGCACCGCCCGTACCACGACACTGCATTAGCCCTTGCTGATCTCATCATCCTCTTCTTAGAGCCAGGATTCCCAGCAACACTTTCTAAAAATTCATTCGTGTGAATATCTCGTGCCCCCCTTATACAAATTTTCCTAACACATCTCCCTCCCGACCGACCCCCTACTTATGCCCCTACTACACTACAGTGCTGGGGGCCCCCACGCGCCGCCTCCACCTGGTCTAACTCCACAGGACACACGCAGACTCCAGCCACTGTGAAGAAATCCTTTCTTCGTTTTCTTGCAAAAAAAAATTGCACGCAATTTTATTATGTTACTAATCATGGTCAACACTACCTGCCTAAACACACTGAAACATTCAAATCATTACATATCATACTGACACGGAAAACTGACAAATTAATCATTACAATCATATGACTCGAAACTGACGCGAATTAATCTAAACAATTTATTTTATATGTTTGAATTGGTTCTTATAAACCGGATAATTTCCCCTACACTTATTTTATGTAAAATACCTTTGATTGTTAATAAGACGAAGTTAAAAACAAAACAAATCATGATTACAAAATAATTCAAACATACAAGAATAAATTATAAAGAATTAAAACACAAGACACTCATAAATGCGGGAAAATAAATATTGGGTTGCCTCTTAAAAAGTGCTTTTCTTTATTTATGAGTCTTGTAGCTAGACTCGAAGTCACACGTCCTTACGTGACTTCGTGTAGGCTCACATGCCTACAGATGAGCCATTCTTTCATGCTTTCATCCACTTGGTATTCGGGACCTAGGTTCAAACAATTCTTGTACATAAATTTGTTCTTTTCGTAAGCATTCCTAAATCCGTTAGTTAGGTCTCTTTGACATAGTACAAATATGGGTGGGATCTTACTTCAAGATACGTGCCCTCGACTTTTAAACCTAGGTATAGTGCGGGGCATTTGGAACATGTAATTGTCAAAGATCCTAGTGAAAGACATTAATCCCTTAGCGCGATCATATTCAAGTTTAGTGAACTTCCTAAAGGGTTTGCCCATCACAACTTTAGCTATGTCTCTTAGGATAAATTCTCCTATGTCTTCTAATATCACGAAATCCGTGATGTAAGTGAAGCTTCCAACAAACACATAGACATCCCTAAAAATGGCAACTAAGTTCTTCCCTATACTTTCTAATCCTTCTACCATTATAGTATTGTAGGCCTTACGCGTAATAATGTTCATTGGTAAAAAGGGGTCAAAATAAGCAACAAACTTCCTAAAGTTGATCTTACATTGGAACGCCAAGTCATCCCCATCGAAACTATTGATTGCCCTTTGGCGGCATAATTGCCCAGGATTATCATATTCTTCTAGCTCATTTAGGACTTCACCATCATTAGAATCATCATTCGAATCTAAAAAAAGGAGAAACAAGTGGTGTATATACCGATTCATCATCGGGCTCAAAACCATCTACATCAATTTCATTAGGTTGTTGTGTGAAATCATTAAGGAATTGGTTAATGTTCTCTAGGCGAGAATCGATGTAGGTCAAGATTGCCTGTAGCTCATTAAGCTTTTGGATAACCTTTTTGTGAAGCGCAGTTGGTAAGACATGAGGGTTATTGGTTGGTTGTGGATTCGCGTTCTCCATAGTGAAGAATGGAACAATTAATGAAAATTACAAAACAAACAAAGAAGAGATAGACTACGAGAAAGCTAGTATACTGAAAATAAAAATCTCACTTAATAGGAATCAAGCGAGTAGACCTAAGTTAAACAATGGTCGAAACCTAACTATTCCCCACACAGCGGCTCCAAAAACTTGATGTGGTTTTCGTAAGACTTCACAATAAGTTTTATAACTCCCTAGGCAGAGTACCTAACCGTTGTAGTGTAGTATAGGCAAGACCCGGGGGTTGTATTGGCTCTCTAGGGGAATAGGTTAGGAAGGTTCGATCAGAATCTAACAAAGGTCTACGGGGTTGAGAGAAGATTCTTTTTGTATTTATATTTTATAGAAAGCAGGTAAAATCATATTTTTCAGAGGTTGGTTTGTTTTTATCTAATTAAAATAATAATCTAAACTACTTTGGTGATAACTTATATGATAAACGAACGTATTTACTTAATCTTGCACTACTCCTTAGATTGCTTCTCCTAATCATGTTGCTTTGTCACACTTGTGATGATCTGTGTAAGTATTTCCTAAGTCGTGAATGAATTACACGAACCCGTCGTCTATTTAATATTCTGTTAAGGCAACACACAAGTAAGGTAGTATGAAGACTATTACAAGGCCCCTAAGAGTATATTAAATGTAAGTGAAATATCTTAAGAGAGATCAACCATATTAGCGGTAAGGTAGTGATGTGTTGTCGTGTAGGGTTTATTTTAGATAGTTCAAGTTTTAAATTTATATTTTGCCGGCTTTACCTAAAACAACACTTTAACGGGCAGTGTACCCGATCAGCTAGAGTTTCGCGGTTTGTAGGGTGTCAATCACTAAGAGCGAGAAACAATCTTTTATTTTATTAATATTTTGATTGACTAAACTAAGTTAATTTGAACTATGTTAGTTCTATTCTATGTTAAACATATGCTAAACCTACGTTAATCCTATTTCTAACGGATAATTAGGGTTTTCAGCTTGAGAGACTGGCACGGGTTTTGTGGTAACTTAGATCAATTTAAGACACAATAACACGCGCAAGCAGACAAACAAAAGATAGAAGAGCGGTCTAGCCAAATATAAGAAAACTGTATTAGCCATGATTAATCCAATTAAAACGTTGGTTTGTTTATTTAGTGCAATGAGTGCTTATCTCGAGGATGCATATCATTCTTAAGACTTAGGCGGTACTTCTCCCAAAGACCTAGACACGTAGAATTCTGTCACAATTAAACGCATCCGCATAAAGCATCCTGATTTGCTGATTATAATTTTTCTTAAGAATTAAAGCAATGGTGATCTTGTTAAACCCTAGCTCATAGAGACTTTACCCACTTACTGTTTAATGGCAATTTATACATTAATAGTCCACTGGCTAAGTCTTTACCGATTAATTAACAACGTACTCGTTGATCCCAAGGGTCACCTGCCGGTCCAACTAAGCTCACTAATCTAAAAGCAAAGATAGGTCGTTATTCATGATCCTATTGGTTTAGATGTATAAATCACTATATGGAGAGCCATCCCGGCATCTAGCTAACTTGGTTTGTATCACTAGATACAGTTGAATGATATGTCGCATACAAAAGCACGTAAAAAGGTAAAAATTGATAAACATAAACAAGCATACAACGATAAATTAAGCAATTAATATAAACAAACCAAACATTCAAATTTTCATATACATTGCTAATACCCAAGGGTATTAGCCCTCAAACGTCGTAATCAATAGAAGAGTAATAATTCAACCAAGGTAAACTAACCGAGTTAAACGAATGATACCAAAAATCAAACGATTACTAAAGTATAGGAGATTACACGGTGTTTCCTATGGAATTAATAGCGTTACTTGACCTCTTCTGCTTTTCTTGTCTTCTGAGAATTGACTTTTGTGGTTAAGGTATCAAAAATATGATCAAGCACACTGAAAACCCGTTTTTAGGTTTTCTATTTATAAGGTCTGGAATTTGGTCGATACGGCACATTGAAAGTCTTAGATAATGTGTATCGGTGGTTTCTTGGAGTAGGGACCACGTTTGATATCTTCCAGAATATATTGTTTCTTTATTATGAATACGGTGTATAGATTACTTCTGGATACGCATATTGATCTTTATTCCTTCGTGGTTTACGGATACGCCGTATCTTCCTTGATGGATACGACGTATAGGATAAATGATGCTATAAAAGTGACGTTATTTGATGTCATCACCCACATTACACACCTAGTATAAAACTAACAAAAAAACATCAAGATCCCGAAACAGGTTGACCCATTCTAACACTTCCTTGACGGTTACCCAATGGTTGGTTCAGACTCCCATACATGTTTGAAGTAAACGAACATGGTTTTCGTATCGTTATGGAAACTGAGGTAATACTCGGTTGACCGCTTGAAAATACTATTTGAGAAACGGGTATAGTTAAGTCCATTCCATTAGATTTCATGTTGGACATATGCATAGCTACCAAATTCCCACCTATTGACGGTATCCACATCGATGCCCCATTGTTCATTAGCCGTGCTTGTGAAAGATTCTCGAGTACGTTGACGTTTACGGTACCGGCAGGACGCGCCGACTGTTGCATACCGGTGACATTTGGTTTTATATCTTGCATCATAGTATCTTTATTTGATATCATATCCTGAGTAAAATCAACACTTTCCCCATTAAAACCACACATCAAACTAACCTCGTTACTATTACCGATAACGCTCAAATTAAGTATATTATTAGGAGCGTTATTCGTATTTTATACATGATATTTGGTTAAACTAACAAGCTTTTTAGCTCATATTCGTACAAAGTTGTGTTTTGTGTTCTTAGTTATCCAAGTACAAGAAAATAAAGAAAAAGATGAAGAAACAATGAATAAACGAAGATTTGTGCATGTATGAAGAATTCCCGACAAGTACAAGACTCGTGGAGCATAATTGAAAACATAAAATCATGAAGTTGTTGCTCTCGATACTCAAATATAATGCACAAGACGAAAAACAAAGAAACAAAGAAGAAAAGATAAAGCTACAAGTTTGATGTTGACCATTTTTGACCAAAATGTGCCCACGACCGCATGCCGCCATTTCTAGCCGCAGCCCAAGCCAGCCCACGGCCACCTAAGTCAGCCACTGGCCAAGCCAGCCGCCGGCTAAAACCCTCAGATTGGTCCCCAAGTTTCATAAATGCATTTTTAAGTACCATTAAGATATGAGTCTGATCATTTCACTCTATATTTGTCATTTCCATCTCATTGATGACCCTTGGAGACAAAGAAATATGCTTAGAGGCTAAGGGTAACCACTAGTATAAATAAAGGAGCCTTGTTTGGTTTTCATACATGAAAACTCACCTTTCACCCACAACGGGCATATTTTTCCACCAATTACTCAACCCAAAAGACCCTTTCCACCCTACTATTTACAGAGGAAAAACCCAAGTACATCTACGAAGTGCTGGAGTAATGGACTCGTATGGTTAGAACGTGTAACGGTTGATTGGAGGCTCGTAGGATTGCTCTAAATCTTATTCTCTACTTATTGTAATTTCTACTTCGGGTAAACTTTATTATTCATGATGTTGATCTTTATTTCTCATGTTGGAACTTGGTTTTTAATCTAATTTATATGGAGTAGTTTCGTTTACTTGTTTGGAACTATGTAGATATTGATATGGAGTGTTTGGCAATTAAATCAATATAGAACTATGATCTTACTTATGAGTTTGTTCGAACTGGAACGTGTCTAAATATCTTGTTGATGAATGATAACCGGATTTATAGGACGAAATGACTTCTTGTTATGTTTTGTTCCAAAATATTGGCGTGCAAATATGTTTGGTAATTCATAATTGACAACTATGAATTAAACAAGTTAAATGGACATGTGATGGTTTAATCTAGAGTACAGGTCGAAAGGACCTTTGTGAACGAATTGGTAAAATTATATTTCTCACAAATGGCTCTTAATGACTCGGTTTTTAATAACGTTCATAGGTCGAAAGGGATATTACCTATTGACTTGGAATTGTATGCTTTTGATTTTGTGTGCTATTGTTTAATATCTACCCGATGTTCCATTCACTCCATTAAGATAGAAACTTGTTCCAAACAATTTTTTTAGTATTTGATTGCATCTCATTGAATTCCGTCTTTTAATTACTTTTATGGTATTTTGGCTTGTGGCATCTGTTATACCTTTCGTGCATTTTGATCAACCGCATAAAATAATTCCCTTGGACGATCCCGACTTACCACAACAACCTTACTATGAATGACATGGGTATACTTGCCCACATGTGTTCGCTTTTTAGTTAATTAGTTTGGTAAATCATGTTATAAATTTAAAACCTTTTGCGAAACGCATCAAGTTTTTGGCGCCGTTGTCGGGGAATTACTACTTTTTGTGGTTTATATTCTGTTTTCAGTGGCCAAAAAGTTTTTATATAAAATTGGAATTCAAAAAATGTAAAAAAACATTTCTGAGCCGATTAGCCGACAGCCGGGAAGCCCAGCCGCCGGCTGAGCCCAGTTAAAATTTGTTTGTAGTGTCTTCAGCCCACGACCGAGTTTCTTAGCCCACGGCCGAGAGCATGTCAGTTTTGTCCCTATTGCACTTAGCCCACGGCCGAGAGATCTAGCTTGCGGTCGAGATCAGGTAGTTTATCCCATAGTGTGTTTAGCCTAAGGTCGAGCCTGTCGGCATGCTGCTAAAGCCCTCAGAAACAAAAAAAACTATTTTTTTATTCTTCTTTCTTGTTTTGCTTATTTAAGCTTGATAATTTTTAGTCATGTTTAAGTTTTAGAGTGTCATTATATGTGTCCCCATCTAGTTTTAACTAACCTTAACCTTAACCCAATGTCGTGTTTTAGTTGTTTTATGATGGCGTTTTTAGCTAGGATTCACACGGATATTCTTAGCAAAGAGACGGAGCGCTTGAATGATTTAGAGACCTTGCTTCATAGTGATGGTAATGCTTTGGCCCAAATGTAAGAATTGGTAAGAAAAAGAAAAGCGCGAGATGGACCAGTTGGGGAGAGGGATGTTATGTTCGCGGAAAAAGTGAGTAATGGCACATTCGTTTGTGCTCGTTTCTCATCTCTTTAATTTTTTATATAGACTATTTTGTTTTACTTCATATAGTTTTGTTTATTTCTCGTCTAATTTTTTTATACGTCTTTTTTTAAGTTGAGTTTGGTTATTTAGTATATTTTGTTTTAGTTTCATTTATGGATTTAAGAATTATGATGATGTTGAGGTTTGTGTAACACATGTTGGTTGCGGTTTTAAATCTTTCACGAAACCATTTTTCATACTAAAAACCGTATGCAAATCATTACTCGAGCATGTTTGCTAATCGGAAAATTTTAAAGAGCAAGTTTTTTTGTGAAAAATGCAACTAGCCCACGGCTAATACCCCTAGCCCACGGCTAAGGGTCATAAACCACCAATAAAACCAAAAATGAAAAACACACGTAAACTCACACACACTAGCTCTCAAATCCGGGTCATTAGTTGTTTCTTTTTCGTTCTAAATCCTTCCTAGTGATTCCATGTCACCAAATAATGTAAGTTTCTACCTTTAATTCATGTTCTTCATGCTTAATTCGAATTTCAAGTTCTAGGGTTAAAATTAGGTATTTTTGATTGGTTTTGAATTAGTGCGAAATTGATTAGGGGTCACTAGAATTTGATTAAGAGATGAAAATGCAAGTGGAATCATGCGATTTGGTTGAGTATGCTAAGAGATATATGCACTTGAATTTTCGTGTTCTTGGCGAATGGTACCTAGGATGGTTTTGGATGGAATTGGTTGTTCTTGTTGTGTCCTAGGACTAATTTAGAGTTGATTTAAGTTAGTATAAACAGTGGGTTTGTGTCTATCATCATCAAAATAGCTCGTTCTTGATTTTTAAGGTTTTCGACATCTTAGAAAAATTCTAGTGTGAAATTGGTTTGGATTAAGACTATAGTGTCTTTATTAAAAGTGATCCTTAGATGGTATGGGACCCGGGAAAAAAAGAAATAGGAAGAAAATATGCGAAATTTTTTTGCGAGTTTTTATTCGGCATCTGACCACGGCCGCTGGCCGGTGAAATCAGCGGCCGGCTGAGACCCGCCTAAGCAACCTGGCCAGAGGCCAAGGTTGCTAGCCGCCGGCCGAGGCTCACAAACCTGATTTACTTGTTTTTATTTGCACTTATGTTCGTGTTGAGTTGCGTATTTGATGTTATTTGTCACGCTAGCATGTATTGTTGAATTGTTTATAGAAAAGGAAGGCTACTTCATCAAATGCGAATGAAATAAGGAATCCATACGTGATTAAGTTTTCTTAGAGACGTGGAGTCAACCTGGATGCTCCACAAGTGCAACCCATAAGTAACCCGCATTTGTAATGGAATGGGTGTAGTGACATAGAAAAGCAAGCTTATAATGCGAGATTGGCGGAACTACAAGTTAGGAATATTGCAACTCCAAAGCTTATTGATTGGGGTGTGTTGGATGAAATTGGCTTTCACCGTGAGTTAAAGAAAATGTTTAGGATTAAATTTAAGGAAGATGACGAGTTAGTGATTATTTGTCGAGCATGGTTGCAAGCTTTCAAAGTTAAGGAAGACGTGTACAAAGAATGGTGTTTGGAGTTTTTCTCTACATTGTGTGTTGATGAGCAAATTAAAGTAGAGCATATCGCAAAGGAGGTATGTATTTGGTTTCGTTTGTGTAAGAAAAATTACGAGTTCACCCTCCTGGATTTTGCGGTTCTTCTTGGTTTGTATACGGAGGATGAAATTAATGAGCCGAAATTTGGGACATACCTTAAGGCGAGGGACATGAACTTTAATACGTTTCCTATTAGGTCGTTTTGGGAAGCATTTTGTTTTATAACACTTTTTGTTTTATAAAAAGCTACACCTTTTTGTTTTATAAAAAGCTACACACTTTTTGTTTTATAACACTTTTTGTTTTATAAAAGCTACACACTTTTTGTTTTATAAAAACAACACACTTTTTTTTATAAAAAGCTACACACTTATTTTATAAAAACTACATTAAAAAGTCTATATGTAAAACATATGAATAAAAAGTCCACTTGAGCTCGGAATCGTTGTGAAAATATCTATTTTGTTGGAATTCGTTGGTTTAGGTTAGAAAATTGATGTTGGATTTGTTGGCGAAATAAAGTGGCATTGTAGAGTTTATATAGTTGCTGAAAGGATTTGTTTATGGCGTGTTTTGGGCAGTAGGAGTCGGGTTTTGCAAAATTGACGTAGACAAATAGAAAGTAGTCGTTATTATGCTTGCGTGGCCGCTTGAATCACTAAAATCGGGCTTATAATGAAAAAGTTATGCCCATTTGAAATTTCCGGAAAAACTATACTTTTCGGAAAAACGGCACTTATAGAAACTTGCTGATACAGAAACTTTAAAGTCGTTTTTGGGCTGTTTGGAGTTGAAATCGCAAATTTTTACACAATGAACTTTAGTTAGAGCTCGTCGAGAGCTTACGAAAAAAGTCCGAAAATACGTTAAACGGATAAGCAACGAAGGAGTTATGGTCTTTTGAAAATTCAGCAAAAACTTAACTTTTAAAAGTGTTAAAGTTTCATTTTCTTAAACGTATTCACTCTAACCGCTTTAGGCCGATTTTCGTTGTGTCGTAGGTTCGAGTCGCATAGAATAGTAAAATGACTTTGTAAACCTCGAAGGATATTAGGCGGAAACATTAAGAAACAGGTGACTCTTTAAGTTAGACAAAACTTTACTAAAAAGTGTTGGAAACTTTTATTATAAAACGTTGACTTTTTACGAAAAACCTGGTAAAGTCAAACACGAATGTGTCAAGGTGATAAATAGTCAAAAGAACTCATATGCATGCGCACATCATTTAGGTTGCGGTTGGGAGTTGCACCATTGCATACTTGATCGATCTTTCATTGTTGTGCGATTTGCTTGAGGTGAGTTTCATAGCCCCACTTTTACTCATAACTGTTTTGCAAATCTCGAGGTGAGATACATTGCTTGTTTTACTTTTGGACGCAAGTAACTTTTAAATGAGTACGGATTAGCCTAATTTAAACCCCCGATAATCCACTATCCACTATCATGAACCGTTAATTACTTGTTGTAAGCGCGAGTGTTATAAATAGATCTATTTGGGATTGACATCCCCGTCCGGGTAAGTAGCGCTTACTTAATCGGCAGTAACCGATCTTAACCGGACAGTATACCAGGTCGGAACACTAGTGGTCCTCGGGTTGGGAACACCTACTCCATCGGGCAAATCTATCTTCTTTAATTCTATGCATTGATTTGCATACATAACTTTGTTTAGCTTCAGTGTCATGAGCTTAGCGCAATCGTAATTACTTTTTGTGATATTGTATGTGTTACAATAGTCATACTCTTAAAATATTGCGGTCAACATTACTATTTGATTAAATTTATGAACTCATCAACTTTATATTAACACTTTTAAGCATGTATTCTCAGGTGCTTAATCCCGTAAGGGCATTTATGAAGTCATTGGAGTCCACATCATCATCATGGCTCATCATGGATTTATGTAACTCCCCCGGTTACCTTTCCACTGCAATATTTTTTAGGGTGTTACAACGGCCGTGGTTTGCCTGGCGAAAGACCCAATGGCGCTAAGGGCGGTGTAGCTTGGCGCCGCCGTTGGTCCAAAAAATAGTCAACAATGAGTTGCACCGTACGCTCTAAACATAAAATTAAGCATGCACGACAATTAAATAAAAAATATCACATAATTTGATGCACACAATGTAATAATAACACGATACATGAATTAAATAAATATGGATAATAATTTCATATTTAATATTTATCATAAATACAATAATGAGTAAGGTTGTGTATAATAATATATAAGCATGTCAAAACACTACAACATCACACATGCAGTTAAACATGCCAAAATTCATGTTTTCACAATATATGTTGTATTTATCATGTTCACATGTAATCTTTGATACATAAATTTTTTTGTATAACCTTTACGAGTGAAAGTTATAGAAACTAGACAAAATTTCTCATATTATAAGTGTTTTTCGCCATTTGGTTGAGGTGTAATGTAAAATCAGTTGATTTTCTTACTAATTGTGGTGAAAACTACGCAATTTGTTAGCAGCCAAATGGAAAATTAAAGTAGAAATTAGTTGGTTATGTTTCTAACTTAATATTTTGCAAAACCGTATACTCATTAAATGATGACACATATTTGTTATGCATTTGCAGGTATGGAGTTACCTATGGCGGAAAAAACTTGTATAGGTCGTATCACCACACCTTCCGGATGCGACTTTTATCTTTGTAATCATGGTTGTGATGTTAAAAATGGACCGGATTGCAGGCGGAGTAGCTTTATTAATACTATTTGTATATGCTATATTAAGTGCTTGCGGTCACTGGACTTGAACATGGATGCTGGGAATTATGGTGCCTTTCCACTCCCTTCCGACGCCCTATAGTTCCGACGATGTCTTCCTCTCTAATAAATATCATCGACTGATATACAATAACAAAAAAAAAGATGGCTACATACAATAACAAAAAATGACAAGTTGGATACATTTTCAAGTCATTAGCCCATGTTATAATGGATATTTTATCATTGATACATGTTAGTTGGTAAATATGTGCAATAACAATAAAGTTATCGTATGATGAGGAAGTTTAGAATCCCTCTACCTAGTGTATCTAATCGATGTAGGATAACCAATGTAAGAGTCGGGATTGATCGTTCAACTTGAAGAACGAGGTTCAACCACGGCAATGTTCTAGAATCCTAAGGTGACTAGAAGGAAAATGGTATCTCGAAGAGTTTGTTTGAAAACATAAGGTAGCAAAAACTAAAAATATTTAGAACAGTGGGATAGACAAACTGATTACATACAGCTCTTTACAAGGAATTATCTTGTGAGAAAAAAAATCAAAAGATTACATATGCAAGTTAACGTAAACCACAAAGACCATCTGTATATTTTACTCTTAAACTAATAGATATTGTTAATGAGGTTCAATCAGCCTTCATCGCGGAAAGACAGATTTTAGATGGCCCGTTTATTCTTAATAAAATTTTACAACGGAGCAAGAAAAAAAAGAAACAATCTTTAATTTTTAAGGTTGATTTTGAGAAAGCATATGATTCGGTTCGATGGAATTTTTTAGATGACATTTTAAAAAAGTTTGGATTTGGCAAAAAATGGTGTAAGTGGATTCAAAGCTGCCTTAGATCTTCGAGAGGTTCGATCCTAATTAATGGTAGTCCAACGAAGGAGTTTCAATTCTACAAAGGCTTCAAACAAGGAGATCCGTTATCTCCATCCTTGTTCATCTTAATCATGGAAAGTTTACATTTATCTTTTCAACGGGTGGTGGACAATGGAATGTTTAATGGTATTAAGCTAAGCTCTTCGTTGAGTATTTCTCACTTGTTTTACGCGGATGATGCGGTTTTCATGGGACAATGGTGTGATGGAAATATTTCTACTTTAATTCATGTTCTTGAATGTTTTTATTGGGCTTCTGGTCTAAGGATTAATATGAGCAAGAGTAAAATTTTAGGTGTTAATGTGGATAGCGACAAGGTTAAAG
>BQNB010028000.1:0-49908 GCA_026074375.1 Tanacetum coccineum
CGAAGTCCAAAACCCCCTTAAAATTGGGCTTTCAAAACTAGGTACTTTTATATTAAAATGTTAGATTTTTATATTTCTTGTTTGGGTTCTTTTGTAACCAAAGTCTAAAACCCTTTTTATTTTTCTTACATATATGGTTCCTAACATATCTTCTTTTTTCATATTTCAGGTTTACTTACTAAAAGCCCGACAGCTTGGCATAACAACATTTTGACAAATTGGTCTTCCTTGTAGAGCAATTTGTTTTCTAGTTATTTAACTTGAATTTTCAATGAATTGTGTGGTTAAAATGTGTATTTGCATGTTGAATATGCTTCTTGGAGCTATTGCCGAAGTTGGTGCTTTGTTGTGCATGCATCTGGCTATTACTGCTTTTGGGGAAGTGGAAATTTCAGCGAGTCATATTTGAGTAAGGTATGTCCTTTGTAATTCGTTTGATCATGAGACAATTCCATAAGATAGCAACCTAGGTTTCAAATGGCTCACTTTGGTAATTAGAGCTTTTAGGTCCTATACCTCCGATTTGGTAATTGTTTTTATACACTATAGCCACCAAACTTGTCAGTTTTGATAAAGTGTTAGGACATAAGAAAGTACAATTATCTAATTAGACCGGTTTGATAAAGTTTTTCTTCAACCTCTCTTTTTCCATTTTCTTGATGTTTTATTCACTTGATGCTTAGTTTAATTATCATGCTAGGACATAAGAATGTACAATTATCTAATTAGACCGGTTTGATAAAGTTTTTCTTCAACCTCTCTTTTTCCATTTTCTTGATGTTTTATTCACTTGATGCTTATTGCAGCACTAATCTGTTATTACTACAATTCAACAGGTTAAGAGAGCTGGTGATCAAGTCCTGTGGTCGCCACTTGGAAGTCTAGTTCTCTATTACCCTGTTAATCAGTACAAGTACGCTTCTTTTAGTCATTGATTGAAAAGTCAAATCTTGCGAATTTTCTGAAAATCCGCAAATTAGTTATTTTTGTCATTTTCCTTATTTTTTTAGATACAAAACAATTTTGGTTCTTTCTCGTTGTTTAGGTGCTTGTTGAAGACAAAAGATTAGTGCTTGTTGAAGACAAGATAAAAAGAAGATTTCAATGGATTTGAGTCTCGTCTAATTGTTCGAAGAATAGTGGAAGACATGAGATGATAAAAGAAGGATATCTTGTAAACAACATACTTAGAAATCTTTTATATGTTTCTTGGTTTATATTAGTTTAACAAATAGTATCTTTAATATTGAACTTGTGTAAGATAAACAAATTTAAGTATCTTATTTTATATAACGAATTGGTATCTTTTATATTGAATTTGTGTATGATAAGTTGCAGTTTCAATGTGTATTATTTTATGATCAATTTGGTATATTTCAAAACGCAGGGTAAGAATTGTAAATTGTCTGTCTATGAGTTGTTTATTCACGCATGAAAGCGTGCACTTTTGATAATTTCTTAGTGTAGTGTTTAAATGTTTGTTCACGCTAAGAACTGTGTACTTTTGATCATTTGTTCACGCTTATTAGTGTGAAGTGTTCAAATTTTTGTCCACCCTAAAAACCGTGTACTTTTTTTGTGACGCCTAAATACTCCACGCAAAAGGAAGCGTGGACTTAAAATTTGCACACACTTATAAACGTGGAGATATAAGAATAAAACCGTGTAAAATCATATGCTTTATTGTAGTGCATGTAAGTTGTTTAAGAAAAAAGCAAAAGTAAGGATCTTTAATAAACTTTTCTCAGTTTCTTGAAAGAAAGTTACATGGAAACAAATTATGTAAAAAGGGGTTTTCACGAAGAGAAATGCTACACCCACACTTTTTTTACATAAAAAAATTCACACCCACATGTGACACGTGACGTGGACCAATAGAATTGTATTAAATTTTCTCTTTCTTACTTACACTCCCAATAATTAACTTACACATGTAGGTGTGAATTTTTTTATGTAAAAAAGATGTGGGTCTAGCATTCCTCTAAAAATAAATGACCCGATGATTCCTTGAAGAAATATGTCTTTGGGATATATGTAAAAAAATTGATGCGGGCGTTAATTTTTCGCGCGTTGTTGTGGGCATTATTTGTTTTTTTTTCATCTCATGTTTAATAGTTTGTTTTTGTTTCCTTATTTTAATGACAAACTCTGTTTTTATTCGCGTTTTTTTTTTGACCAGGTCGATAGAATAGTGTAAAAGTTTAAAATCAGAGTACGTCCCATAATTTTTTTTTTCTTTTCTTTTGGAAAGAAGAAGGAGTGGGATTATAAAGTTTTTTTTTGGGCCGATGAACAGTAACCGACCCAGTGGGCCGGGTACTGTAGCTAAGGATTGTAGCAGTACGAAACGACGTCGTTTTACTTCTAAAATGTGTAGTATATTTTTTTTCTTTTTTTCGGTCTCATGTTTAATAGTTTGTTTTTGTTCTTATATTAAATGACAATCGCGCGTTTTTTTTTTTGCCCAGCGATTACAAAGTGTAAATAGTTTAAAAAATGGAGAGTACGTCCCATAAATTTTTTTTTCTTATTTTTGGCCAAAGAAAGGGGAGGGGGATTATAAAGTTTTTTTTTGTCCGATGAACAGTAACCGAACCCAGTGGGCCGGGTACTGTAGCTAAGGACTGTAGCAGTACGAAACGACGTCGTTTTACTTCTAAAATGTGTAGTATATTTTTTTTCTTTTTTTCGGTCTCATGTTTAATAGTTTGTTTTTGTTCTTATATTAAATGACAATCGTGCGTTTTTTTTTTTGGCCCAGGCCGATACGAAGTCGTAAATAGTTAAAAATGAGAGTACCTCCCATAAATTTTTTTTTCTTATTTTTGGCCAAAGAAGAGGAGAGAGATTATAAATTTTTTTTATTTTTTTTAATTTTTTGGTCGATGAACACTAACCAAGTGGGCCGGGGTACTGTAGCTAAGCACTGTAGCAGTAGTGTGAAACGACGTCATTTTACTTCTAAAATGTGTAGTATACAAATTGGTCTCGGTAGTTTTATAGTAATTAGTTGATTGTGTGCTTTTATTTCAGTGTATTAAATGGATCCTACAAATGCCACTTCAGCAGGGATGGAAAAGCTTAAGATCATGGTATACATGTGAAGCGGCATCTTAAGGTCATTTTTAAACCGAAATGATTTAAAAAAATTCTGAACCTGAAGCTTGTGACGTAATAACTACGATCTTGGTTATGAATCATCACAGAAAATATGTAACATCAATGGTAGTTTACTCCGACCATCTTACAGTTATTTTTGAGAAAACAAACGAGTTTAAATCCCAGATCCTTTAAAAGCTTATTGAGGTATCCTATCTTATCTTGTTATGTATTAAAATGATAAATGCTTTGAACTGATGACTTGATTAGTATCACTCGAAGAATTGTTTACCTAACTTACCTGTCTTGATTAGTATCTTTCAACTTGCTCTAAAAATAATCGGTTTTAACCCATTACCAAACTTACCTGTCCTAAACACACTTAGTATGCATCCTATCATAAACAACAAAATAATTGTACATAATGAAAAAGTTTTTTGAGTTTGCCAACCTGTTTTGACTGCTACAAACCAGAAATTTGCAAAATATCCAAAGCTTACATATGAACAAAATTTAATGCTTTGTTTTTCCGTAACTTATGAGTTACCGTGAGTACTATATTTGTATTTTATGGGTTTTTAGTACATTACGTTTTGTTTATTTCGAGTTCTCTATATGGTCTATTCAGGTAAGTCACTTTATGTTTCAAGTTCTCTATATGTAGTTTCAAGCAAGTAGTAAAAGCATGTGTAGCTGTGTACTTTCTTTAATATTTTGTTTAGCTATTATGTTTGTACCTATATGATCTAAAATAAAGCTATTGAGATTACTAATGACAATGGTACATGTTTGTGCAGGTTGGATAACAGGCAATGGCCAGAAATCAGAATGCATAAGTTCCGATGCGGTTCAAATGGGTCGGGTAACTTATGTATTACCCATGTTAGACATGCTTATTGTTTTCAAGTGCTACCTCCTCTTTGTCTGCCTTTCACTTCTAAAAAACTTAAGGTGATATATGACCCATTCTGACCCAAGACCTTGTGACCTGTTTTGACCCATCCTATAAATTCACTACTTTCGACTTAAAATGCTTTTCATCTTCCTAACGGCCATGCCCATTTACGTACTATATCTTTGCATATTGTGCTCTTCATTGACTAATATAGCTTATTTTCAACCTCACATTCTATTTATTTCAACTACTAATATGTGTGATTAATCAATGCTGAGACTTGAGGAAATAAAAATGATCAGGTCTCCTTACATGCAACAGAACTTCAAATGTTAGAATGCTCAGAACTCAAGGCATAATTTTTTTCTAATATATTTTGAATTTTCAAGCGTCGAAGTAAAAAACTACCCAAATGGCCAAATCTACCCATTTTTACTAAATGGATTGAAACTGTCGCTGCGTTTATCTATTTAAAATGTCTTAATGTTATGCAACAATCAAAATTTTGTAGGTAGCGAAATCCTCTTCCATGGATAACCTTTTTCACCATTGTTGTATTGATCATGGGGCTCTTCCTCATGCGAGAGGTCTCAAGTTCGAGTCTCCTCATGGTGGTTTCCTCATGTACGTGAATGGGAGTGGGCTCCCACTAACTACACTAACTATATCTGTACTAACTCAGCCGTTCCAAAAAAAAAAAAAATAGATTGCTCATTAGGGGTGCTTGGGTTTCTAATAAAAAGTGTTACAAGGCCCAGAGACAATATGATGATTTTTTTTGGAGAATGTAAACAACGGGCGAAAATATATTCTCTATTGCGTCTGGACACTAAGGGGATGTTTGGTACACATGAATTGAATGGGAAGAAACAGAATGGGCACTCTTTCTTTTGTTTGCTGATGCACGGAATGGAAACAAAGAAACAAAAATCAATTCCCTTCCCGCCTAATCCATTCTCTCCAAAAAGTAAAGAAAGGTAAGAATTGAAGAAAAAAGAGCATGAACCCTCCTCGTTCTCGATTAGAATCACAACATTCTTTAAAAAAAGATATTAATAAAAAATGCACGTGGCTAGCACATTTGCCAGTTCTAAAACCAATAGCTCTTTTATTACACATTCATTTTATGCTAAGATTTTAACATGATTATGAATGGTTGAGAAATATAATTCATTTTGTTCTTACACATTCCACACCATATTATAGCCAAACATGAGAATTGATTCTAATACATATTTCTCATGTCCACTCACTCTTTGCACCAAACAGTAGAATATTTTTTTTTCCAACATGATTCTCTTTCTCTGCGATTTCATTCTCAACTGCGAATTCCATTCTGTGCGATTCCAACGTACCAAACAGGCCCTAAGGGCTTTCGAATAACACATTAGTTGTTTTCAATAAGCTAACACACTCCCTAAGTGATGTTTATGTTTAAAATATTATAGGTTTTTGGGTATGCAAGTGAAATAAATAGGAGGAAACACAAATGATCATGTCTCATGAGAAGCAACGGAACTTCATACGTTAGAATATGCTCACAAACTCATGGCATAAATCTTTTCCAATATATTTAAAATTTTAAGCATTGAAGTAAAAAACTACCCAAATCTAACCATTCATTATTAAATGGATTAAATTGTCACTACATTTATCTATTTAAAATGTTTGTGCACATTGGGGGTGTTCGGGATTGTTAATAAAAATAACATGTTACAAGGACCCAAGACAAATACTATGCATAATTTAATATGTTTATTATGTGTAATTAGTATAAAAAAAAACCAAATCTAATAAATTATGATTTCATTGCTTGCGGTTTTTATATATAGATTCTTACAAGTAGGTCGAACATGTCATGCATATGTTTAATCATACTTAAGTTAGCATTAAGCTTCCTAAAAAAGGCCAAGTCAGTTTTCCCCCAAAAATATTACTAGTAATAGATACATGACAGTTTTATCCAATTTTTGAAAGTATCATGTCAAATACTAAGTAAAAATACTTATTGCACTTTCAGGTCTTGAGATCTTGGATCAAGCGACAAGATTGATGCTAGAAGATGCAAGGAAATGTATGTACAAGTTTCAATACCAAATTTCCTATCGTTTACAATGTGGCTGTTTAAATCCACATACAAATAACATATTTTTTTGTTTTGTTTTTACACATGACCATCTATAAGTAGCCTTATCTTGCATTATGAGCAAAAACTGATTGAAGATGAGTTTTTGAGACAAAGACGTACTGAAATCTCATGAATACCTCAGCCAACGTGGTCTATAAACAAACGTGGTCTATGAACGATTGCTACTCATTTTGGATCACAACTACATGTATCCGTAGCTCACGTTAGTAGATAACAATGATTGAAGATGGTTATGTTTTTTTGGATTATTTGACTATTGTGTTAGATAACAATGATTGAAGATGGTTATGTTTTTTTGGATTATTTGACTATTGTGTTTCATTATTATGTACTCTATACTTTACGTTTTCTTATCCAAATGTGGTTCTTTCTAGCCTATAACTTTTTTTTTTGAACTACTAGCCTATAACTTTCTTATATACAATGTTGTTCGTTTGTTTTTTTCAACGTTTCTTTAAAATACCCGTGAATTTCCTGGGTCTTTTAGCTAGTAATTTATATTTCACACTTTTTAGGTAGTTTTACTGACCTTATTAGCACGATAAGACATTCTTTTATGGTTTGATGCTCCGTATTTTTTTTGTGAAACCTTATATTTAATGTTTCATTTTTTTTTTTTTGCAGTTTTGTAATTAAAAAATCAAAAACGAATTATTGGAGTATTACTTGTATTTTAGATAGTACCCAAAACGTCATTATATTGTTTAGTCTTAAGTTCACATCCTTACAAACAAAATATATGTATCCTCGTGCTATAAAAAAATGAGGATTGGCGAAACAAATGACTCTATAATACGGATACACTGAAAATGCTAAGGAAGAAAAATAAAATATAATCCACAGTAAATGTTAACACCAAATATAACGTTTCTTGATGTTCCAGTAGCAAAGCAAAAGTTCCATAATTGCTAAAAGCATTGATATTTATGCCTACAATGGAGACTTAAAGTTAAATCTAATCCATTCATTTAATGACAAGTGTAATACATTTATTCTCTTTCATATTTTTTCACCAATCACTTTTTGAAATACACCAAACAAATCATTAGGTTTATATTTAGGTTTATTTTGTAGGCATACAAATTATTTTCAAAGTATAGACCTAAAGATTTGATTGGTGTATTTCAAAAAGTGATTGGTGAAAAAATATGAGAGAGAATAAATGTATTGCACTTGTCATGAAATGAATGGATTAGGTTTAACATTAGGTCTCCATTATAGGCATAAATATCAATGCTCTCATTGCTAAATGTTATACTCCGTAGTAGAGTAGTAAAGTAAAGTTAGT
The DNA here is from genome assembly GCA_026074375.1 of Tanacetum coccineum. Taxonomy (NCBI): domain Eukaryota; kingdom Viridiplantae; phylum Streptophyta; class Magnoliopsida; order Asterales; family Asteraceae; genus Tanacetum; species Tanacetum coccineum. The sequence goes on from BQNB010028000.1 coordinate 7,432, forward strand.
GTAGCAAAGCAAGTAGCATAATTACTAGAGAAAATTCCTCTTTTAGACAAAAGTACGGGACACTTGTCGCCATTTAGCCAACCTTGACCCCATCTTCCTAATATGGTCATGCTCTACCGCTCTATCACCTTAGAAGTTCGACACGTGTCCAATTAAGTGTACTTTTTATTGGCCCATGAATCAGTGGGCTGACCCACCAATTTATAGAAGATTACCAAAATACCCTTAACTACTCTTTTGTTTGTTTGTCCACGTCGGATGATCTACCACTCTACAGGCGGCGGCTGCTGTACCCACTTAGGGCAGTGTGCCAAATCTAAATTTTTGTCCAAAAGATTTTATCGTAATTCGTGCCCAATCCTTTTACCAAAACACATAGTTAATCAAATTTTCTCTCTCTTCAAACACACACTCAATCACATACAGTTTCCTCCGTCGGTCCAGATCACTATTCCGATCAAAAATACCATCATTCCAATCGTTCTTCCAGGCGCTCACCATATCTTCGTCGATCATTTATACTATCATTTCAATCGTTGTTATCATGGCTGAAAAACAATATGTAAGTTTTATGGCTGAAAGACAACTTTTCATGCTATATTATTAAATGATTATTGATTTTCTGCCATTTTTTTGTGAGATATAAAAATTATTTTCCCTAAAGCGTTCTTCAAAGTTTCTGATCCCCAATTTTCTGGCTTAGGTAGAAAATTTATGGCAATTAGAAAATTGTTCATACCATTATTATGTAATTATTGTTTTTGTTCCAAATTATTTGTGAGATTTAAAATTTATTTTCCCTAAAGCGTCCTTCAAAAGGATTTGATCCCTACTTTTCTGGCTTAGGTAGACCAAAGTTTATGGCCTGTAGATATGTCCAAGTTTACCTGATTTAAATAGGCAGTCTAGGTCTAAGGCAATGCACCTAGTGGATGATCTCATTCATCTAAGTAGGTTATCTATGTTTGATGTTTAGTTATTTATTCCCCTTGTTTCATGAATGATTGGCTTAACAGTAATGTATGAAACTAAGTTATGTTATTTGGGGAAAGTTTCTTAGGTTTGAATATGTTCAATGTTAAGAGTTGACACATATCATAATAACCAAATTGAGCTACCTTTTTAGACGCAATCTTAATTTTATAATTATTGTTAACATTTATAATTGACAGTTGCTTTTTAATTTTTTTAGGTTTAAGATGCTAAGGTTAGTATTAGATCTAAGTTACACATTCTACAAACCATTCGATCGAAGTTGAGTTGGAAGAGAGATCGTCTTGGTATGTTTAGCCGGACTATTTTTGGACCATGGTTAGACATACAAACTACCCTACATGATAATCAATTGTTGAATTTTTTTACTTCAACACCAAAGGTTCCTTCATAATCCATCTCCTAACCAACCCTTAATTTTTTATATTGATGGTCGTACCGTAGAATTTGGTAGGGAGGATTTCTGTTTGATTACTGGTTTTCGGTTTGGCAAAATGAATTTAGACCCTAACGAGAAAGATCATTCTGAATTCCATAAGCGTTTTTTCCCAAAGATTGCTAACTTAAAGGGTGAACATCTCTTAACACTTGTTAAGAAAGATGTTGAGTTTAATCAATTGGATGGTGAGGATGTTGTACGTGCTTGTTTGCTGCTGGCATTAGATTTTGTTTTTATGGGTCAAGAGCTTAGACATGTACTTACAAACCCTATTGTAAATTTAGTAGATGATTTTTATAAATGGGATGCATTTCCACGGGGAGAATATATGTGGTCATTCTTTCATAAGAGGGATTATAACGTGGTGGCAAATCGTAGGAAATACCATTTGCAAAAGTTGGCAAGCAATCCAAAATACGAGGCCAACTATGTGTTGTATAGTTTTGTTTTTCCATTGAAGGTTAGTTTCTTTCATATTCATGTTCTTTCATTACGTTTTTCCATTGAACTTCATTTTGTTAGTAGTGTATAAGTTTAGAAAACCTTTGACTTGTTTCGGTTAAATCTGAATTATACGTATGATATGAAAATGTATGGTTTGAGAGTAAGTTATATGAAAATGATGGAATCTATGAAACATCATGTAAGGTGACTGAGGGGTTGATGTAGACTGAACCAATGTATCTGACTTGTGTATAGATATTGATAGGGTGTTTGCAATGTGTGATACAAATATCGTCTGTGATAGATCATATTAGTTTATAAGTAATGCATGTTTTATGTATATTGTTATCTGATGTGCTTTGAATTATATGTATGCTATGAAACTGATTTGATTATTATTTTATGAAATGTATGTGAATTATCGTTACATTTAAGGAAGGTGTTTCATATCAATTATGGTTACGGTGGATTATCTGTATGCTATGAAATTGTTTTGCATTAGAAGTTGCATTCCATAACAGATATGGGGTTTGGAGACTTTCTCTAATTCAATCCATTGGTGGCGTAAAGATGAGAATGTGATCCCTCGTGGTGTTGCATGGAGTAATGGGTTAAAGTTTGAAAAATCAGTTTATGATAGATTTTTTTATTCGGAAAATTCAACTTTTCACAAACTTACCCCTTCAGCTATTGAGATGAATGAACTTTAGTGGAGATCTAGTTTAGATTTTATTGAAAGGGTCACCCCGTCTACTCCAGTACTTAGATCAGCTACAAGGGGTAGTAGTAATTCCAAGAGTGTTCATACCCGTGTTCGGACAGAGGTTCGTCATGAGGTACATGTTCGTACTGAGGTGCGTAGGTTTGTTGATAAAGAAGAGGTGCGTACTCGAGCTGTTGATGAAGAATATGTGAAAGAGATAGTTGTATTTGCAAAAACTGTCAAAGAACAAGAGCAGATGATCAGTGATTTGCAACTTTATTTACTTTCACTTAAGCAAATTACCAAAAAAACTAAGCACTAGGCCATCTGATGTTGATCATAATGCTGATCATCTTGATAAGGTTACGCCCTTTACATAACATCTTACCTTGTTATAATATTCAAAGAAATGTCCTTATTTAAATTTTTTACAGAACGGCCATGCATCCGAGAATGTTCCTGTTGGTGGTCTTGACCACTAGTCCATGGAAGGGGTCAGCTAGTGTATGAATGTTGATCAGCTTGATAAGGTTTGTGCTTTTCATAACTGGATGCAAATTTCCTTAATTCTTATTGTATAACTGGGCCATCTCACCTTTAATTCTTATTTCTAGAACTGGAATGATGTTTCGGATAATTTTCCTATCGATGGTCTTGACCACCAGTCTGTGGAGGGGGCCAGCCAGTGTATGAGTGTTGATCATGTTGATAAGGTTTGTGCTATTGATGGTCTTATTAGTTATTTTCCAATATATATTTCCAATAAATATCCTTATGTAATTTTTTCCCAGAGATTGAATGACGAATACGAGAGTGTTGCTATTGATAGTTGATGACGTACCCTCCTCTCCGGTTCGAAGGCCAACCCTTCAAAGCCCGAATGGGATCTTCTCCCAATTACAACCAACCTTCAAATAGTTTCGAGTGGCGTAAAACCATCTTCGGGATGGTTACCAGCATGGGAATCCGCCACGCGAAGCCCTACACCCTTTGCGGTGGGCCTTCGACGAAACTAGAGCAAAGGTCAGACAGTCAAACCCACGTTCTCCATCTCCATCAAGGTCTTCTCTTCAAAATAGAGATCGTGGTACACAACCCTAAGAATCACCCCTTAAATCATGGGACACCCCCACGATCACCGGTCTTTGTGCTAAGCCTCATCCCATCTCATTTCTACACCTATAAATAGATGGTAAGGGCTCCAGGTATGGCTAGAACTCTTCACACACTAACTTACGTTATCATACTTTACCAAATACAAAGCACATACTTACTCTTACGCCGGAGGTGATTCGCAGGGACACCCCCTGCGCTTCACTTAACGTGGTGTTTTCATTTATGTTGACACAGGTTATTCAAGGCTTGGCAACCCAACAATCACTTAAAGAACTATTCGATCTCATCGAAGCCTGATCGTACCCATATTTACACATTCAGTGCGCCATCTGTGGGACCGCAACAATTAGTCTCGTTCAAACCAAGCCTAGTAACTGTCAAAATAACTCACCTTCTTTTTCGGCATGACAAGCGGGAGAGAAATTACACCACCACCGGGTTTCTCGGCAATACCCATAACTACCACCATGTTTGCCGCCACCACTCCTGAAAATACGCCCATGGCTTATCGTGCTTCCACCTCAGCTAATCCCAATCCCGTGATTAGACCGGCTTTTATCAAAGCCAATTATGAAGCCCTTGAGTCTCTCTTAAGGGACCGGCGTAGGCAGATGCGTAATAATGACCTCCGAACTGAACTAGAGTACTTCAGCGAAGATTACGATGAAGAACGAGAGATGGAGCCAAGACCTGAGCCTACCAGAGCTGCCACTCCACCTCTTCGAGTAGCATCTCCCAGGATCCGTAGATGGGGGGAAAGAACAGTGGGGTTCGAATGAGCTCAAAGTAGAGGGGAAAGCAGGGTTGAAAGGAATACTGAAGGGGGAAGGCCTTCAGAAGAAGCACCCAGGGGAAATGGAGGTCAAAGTGTGAATCTCCCTCCACTTTTAGCAGCCCATTTGGGGAGAGGCGAGAATGGACAACCTTTGCAATCTTCCCTGACTTCCGCTTACGGAGGTCAGGCACCTCCAAATAACATAGGAGGGAATTTCCCTTCTAACTGTACATTCCTCTCACACCATGCTCAACCTTTCATACCTGCTAGCTTGAGTATACCTAACGGGTTCACACCTGCTCACATTCACCCTTATTAACAACCTACGAGTTTTGTTAACGGGCAGCATTTGAGCTTCCCCACGCAAACTCCACCAGGAAACCTCCCCATGGGGGGAATTCTTGCCCATCTCCCACAGGAGGGGCACGCACTACAGACCTTTGCAAATAGTAATATGCCTTCCCAGAATGGTTTCACGTACCCCACAAATATGCCTACAGACAGTTAACCTTTTTATACACAACCTATGTACACATTCCCAAATGTGCCTGTGTATACCAACCCAAACCTGACAGGCGCTGTCTTGAACCCTGTGGGTTCGGTAACACCTTTTATGCGCTGGATAGAGGAGTATCCTCTCCCAGACAGATTGAAAATGCCTTCCCATATCGGTTCTTATGATGGGAAAGGAGACCCAGATAACTTCCTACACCTTTTCGAAGGAGCTATACGAATGCAAAAATGGTTAATGCCGGTAGCCTGCCATATGTTCACATATACCCTCAAAGACTTTGCCAGAATATGGTGGAACAGTCAGAAAGCAGTTAGTATCCTCAATTACAAAGATCTCAAGGCAAAATTCCGATCGCATTTTAGCAAACAAAAGAAGTTCACGAAGAACCATCTAGCTGTCAACAACATCAAATAAAGAGAAGGCGAAAGCACTCGAGCCTTCATCACCAGATATACAGATGATACCTTGCAGATCCTGGGTTTACATGTAGAACAACGAATCTCAGGTTTTGGTCATGGCTTGAGAACAAGGAGTTTGGTCGAGCATCTCTCCACGGACCTTCCATCTACTTACAAAGATCTAATGGAAAAGATTTACACATGGGATGAAGTAAGAGAGGTATCCAATAATGGTGCCTCAAGCGATCGAAGAGACAGTTTTAAAAGGTCAAAGAAACGTTCTTGGGATAATAATAGAGGACAGAAAAACAAAGACATATTCTCCCCCTACCGGGGACCTAATCATGGTTTGCTTCCCAGTCTGTCAGAAAGTTCAAAGGAAATTCTCGCTACGAAGAAGGTTGCAAGAAGCTTCGAGTCACCTCCAAAGATTTTCGAAAGTAAGCGATCACGAGATATGTCCAAGTACTGTCACTTCCATGAAGATTACGGACATGATACCAATGATTGTAGACACCTCAGAACTCAGATTCAAGAGGCTGTAAACTCAGGACAACTTTCGCACCTCGTGAAAGGAATAAAAAAAGAAAGAACAAAGTCATCCGACACCCCACAAGGAGAAAGTAAAAAGGATAAAGGCATCGCACCCACTGAAGCACCCATACTTATGGTAAGTCGAGAAGCCCATATCACAAAAAACATCACATAAGAAAATATAGACTACAGAGGAAAGGAAATTATATTTCCTCAAGTAGCAAAGGTGAATAACGCACCAGTCATTATAGAGGCCAAGATATTCAGAAGAAAGGTGGGGCGAGTATACATGGATAGCGGAAGCTCATGTGAAATTATATATAAGCATTGCTTTGAGAAACTGAATCCTACCATCAAAGCCACTAAAGTGGACCTGAAGACCCCTCTAGTAGGGTTCTCAGGAGAACGTTCTTGGTCTATTGGTGAAGTTCTGTTAGAGATCACAATAGGGGATGCCCCTTCTCAAGGACAGAAACTCTTAACTTCGTTATTGTAAGGTCTGACTCCTCACACAATATGTTGTTAGGAAGAACAGTGATGCAAAGGATGGGAATCGTAGTCTCAACGATTCACGGAGCCATTAAATTTCATACCAAAAAAAGGAATCGGAACTGTACTTTCGGCAGACAAAACTGATGAAGCAGCGAAGAGGGCCAGAAAGATACTTGCCACAAACGAGGAAGGGGTCCTCATTTGCCTCAACGCTGAGGAAAAAATTATCGTAAACGACAAGTATCCTGACCAAATGGTGACCATCGGAAAGCAGCTACCTGAACATTTCAAAAAAGAGTTGCAAAACCTCTTAAAGTCAAATGCAGACGTCTTCACATGGACACACGCTGATATGACAAGGATTCCGAGAACCATAATGGTTGAAGGAAAACCTTTCAACATGGAACATAAGATGAATGAGTACAACCATGTTAAGCCAATAAAGCAGAACAAGAGAGGTTTAGGTCCAGATCGCAACATGGCAGCCTATAAAGAAACAGAGGAACTTACGAAAGCAGGGATACTATGTAAGGTTAAGCACCAAACATGGGTAGACAACCCTGTTATGGTAAAAAAGAGTGATGGGGGATGGAGAATGTGTATGGATTTCACAGACATAAACAAGGCCTATCCCAAAGATTGTTATCCACTACCAGAGATCGATTGGAAAATAGAATCCCTCTCAGGGTTCCGTTTGAAGTGCTTCCTAGACGCCTACAAGGGTTACCATCAAATCCAAATGGTAAAAGAAGACGAAGACAAAACAGCCTTCTAAGTAGGAGAAGGAGTCTTTTACTACAAGAAAATGTCATTTGGTCTCAAAAATGCAGGGGCAACATACCAAAGGTTAGTGGACAAGGTCTTTAGTCACCAAATTGGAAGAAACCTTGAGGCTTACGTAGACGACATGGTCATCAAAAGTACTTCTGTAAAAGAAATGTTGAAGGATATACAAGAAACCTTCGAAAGGTTTCGATCGATTAACATGAAGCTAAACCTGAAGAAATGCTCATTCGGTGTTGAAGAAGGCCCCTTTTTAGGACACCTCATCACTAAGTAGGGCATAAAAGCCAATCCTTCGAAGGTTAAAGCAGTCGCTGACCTCGACCAGCCAAGAACACTAAAAGACATACAAAGTCTCAACGGGAAGCTAGCAGCCCTCAGCCAGTTTTTATCGAAAGGTGCGGAAAGATCCCTGGCTTTCTTTAAAGTACTCAAAGGGTGCAAAGATAAAAAGAACATACAGTAGACAACCAAAGCCGACAAAGCACTAAAGAAAATGAAGAAACTCGTTCAAGCCTTACCAACACTTACTGCACCAATGGTGGGAGAAACTTTAACAATGCACCTCACCGCCTCAAAAGAAAGTATAAGTGTTGTGTTTGCCGCAAAGAGAAATGAAGGATGGACCCCTATTTATTTCGTAAGCAGGGTCCTACAAGGAGCCGAACTTAACTATTCTGCCTTGGAGAAGCTTGTACTGGCCTTGGTTCATGCAGCAAGAAGACTCTGAAGATACTTTCAGGCCCACACGATAACGGTTCTCACAAACACACCTATTAAGCAAATGCTCACAGGGCCTAAAAAAACAAGAAGCGTAGCTAAATAGGAAATCGAATTGGGAGAACATGATATCGTGTTCCTAAGAAGGAATGAAAAAGAAACGTCAGCCGATTTCTTGGTCGAGATACCCTTCGAGGACAATGAGAAGAAAGAAAAACCAAAGGAGGTGCCAGATTCAAACAGTAAGTGGAGACTCTACACCAACGGAGCCTCCAACTTAGACGGATCAGGAGCAGGGCTAATGTTGATAGACCCCGAAGGTAAAGAGTATACTTACGCTTTATGCTTTGAGTTTGAAACAACGAACAATGAAGCAGAATACAAAGCATTGCTAGCAGGTCTACAGATAACCCAGGAAATGGAAATTGCAAAAGTGATAATATTCTTGGACTCCCAACTTTTGGTAAACCAGATAAAAGGCACCTTCGCAGCAAAATAGACATCAATCAAAGACTATTTGCAAAAGGTTAAAACTGCGCTAAGGGGCTTCGAAGAGTACACAGTTGAACACGTACGTAGGAACCAGAACAAGAAAGCAGACGCGCTAAGCAAGCTGGCATCAATGACCTTCGAACACCTCACAAAGGAAGTGCTAGTCTAAGTTTTGACCAAAAGGTCAATAGTGGAAAAAGAAATCTTAAAGGTAGATATGCTGGAAAGAAAAGGCTGGATGGACCCCATCCATAAATACCTGCTAAGCGGATTGTTGCCAGATGACATAAAGGAAGCTAGGAAGATCAGAATCCATTCGCCATAATACAAGCTAATCCGAGGAAACCTGTACAAAAGATCCTTCTTCACGTCATGGCTCTGTTATGTAGCCCCACCACAAACCGACAAGATCATAAAAGAAATACATGAAGGGTCGTGCGGATTTAATGCGGAACCACACTCACTAGTGGTCAGAATTACGAAACAAGGTTACTATTAGCCATCGATGTACAGGGAAGTTGCAAAAGCAATTCAAGACTACAAAAAATGCAAGGAACAATCCGCAATAAGGAAAGCTGGAACAAGTGGGCCATAGCAGCAGGAGCACGTGGCTTTTTATCCATTAGGGAATTCATATCCTAGGACCGCTACCAATGGCCCCCGGAGGTTTACAGTTTCTAGCAATCGCAGTCGAACATTCTACAAAGTGGGTAAAAGCCAAACCCCTAACAACCATAAATGGAAGATAAGTAGAAAAGTTTGTATGGGAATATGTGGTATGCATATTGGGAGTACCCCGGATAATCAGCTTAAAAGAAGAGAAACATTTCAAAGAAGGGATGTTCGCAGACCTTTGTAAAGGATTGAAAGTAACACAATCCTTTTCTCCTATCACAGAACACATGGAAATAATGCACCACATAGAGAAGCAGCTAACTCAAAGCCAACAGGGATGGGTGGATAATCTAGCTTACACATTATGGATACACAGAACCCTCCTAAGGAATAGCCAGAAAGAAACACCATTTAGCCTAACCTATGGTTCAAAAGCCGTGATCCCAATAATTGAAGCTACAGATGATAGGGGAAGAGTGCAGAAAGCAACTAAGGTAAAAGAAAGCAAGGAAGTGGCTTCAATTGAAAAGGCATACTACCGAAACAAGTTGCAAAAATACCACAGCGCAAGGAGTAGTCACCCTATGTACATCATGGGAGACTTTGTTTTACTTAAACGAAACGCGAATGAATGGCAAGGCCTATATATAATAAATGAAGTCCACAAAGAGGAACTCTACACAATTGTTGACACAACTGATCACTCATTGGTTCAAACAACGAAAGGAACAAGCCTTCGTAAGTTTTACATGTAAAACTTACATTCTTTTTCGCAAAGTTTTTCTTTCTTATTTATCTTTCAAGTCATTCGTTTTGATTATCGAAAATGGTGTAGCAAACTAAGTGTTCATACTTGTGATGATGTAAATATTTCTACACTATCACTGAAGAAGGTTGATTTCAAAGTACTTGTGTCATAAGGCCACACTTGAGCCTAATATTAAGTTCAACATTTGAAAGGATGTCATAGGACCACGCATGAGCCCTACAAAACTAAGACATCCATAAAATTCACGTTAACTTTCCTCATTGCTTATTTTTGCCTTGAGGACATAATGAAGCGGATCGAAACCCTTTATCTGACAACTCATAATTAGTCAAAAAAAATTAAGGCCGCACATGGGCCTTCGCTGATAAAGCGCATAAAGGAGTCAGACCTAAGTCCTCCTAAAACCTCAAACATGATGAAAACCAATCAGGTTCTAAGGGAAACCTTCTTGTGAAAGTGGCACAATACATTTGTCCATAACTTAAGGCCACACATGAGCCTTCGCTGATAAAGAACATAAAGGAGTCAAACCTAAGTCCTCCTAAAACCTCAAACATGAGGAAAACCAATCAAGTTCCTAAGGGAAACCTTCGTGTGAAAGTGGCACAATACATTTTCCACAACTTAAGGCCACACATGAGCCTTCGCTGATAAAGCGCATAAAGGAGTCATACCTAAGTCCTCCTAAAACCTCAAACATGAGGAAAACAAATCAGGTTCCTAAGGGAAGCCTACCTTCAAAAAAGGGCACAAAAGCCTTTTGCTTTACAAAGCAAAATGATTCAGCAATAAACGATATAAGGATCAGACTTGGGCCCCCAAAGGAATAACAACACGATATACGACAAAAGGTAGGATTCCATCCCTACATTCAACCCTCAGAAAGGGATAACCATTCAAAAACAACCAAAAAGGTTGACACACATTGTTCAAACAATGGCCAACATGAACCATTGCAAAGATAAATTGTCATAAATGCCAAAGCCTGGATCAAAGTAAAGATGTTCAAAGGGTACACACCACCCTTAGGGTCAAATTAACACCAACATAGTGACCTTTATTCAAATGGAGATGAAGAGGGCTTCACAAGATTAGCAGGAGGAGACATTGGATTTAAAGACAGAGCAGAGGATAGAGTAGCCTTCTGGGAAGAAGGCAAAGGCATTTGGGTCCTTGAAGGAGCAGGCTTCTGTAACGTGGGAGGCTTCTTCGACAACAGAGCTTCAATCGAAGCTGCAGCATATGCTACAAACTCGTCCGGCCAAGGGAACGTAGCAGTGGCAAAATCATTGCTGGCCTGAGTATGCTCCTTCTTGTATGAAGAACAATATCATTTAGCCTTTGAAAAGTCAAAAGGCTACTTTATGGAAGCAACCTGCTCATACGCTCTGCAACGTCCATAAGTAATGGCGAAGGACACCAATGTACCAACAAGCCTGCCTAGCTCATCACTATGCACCAACTCTATAGCATAATAAGGTATGACCTTTGACACTACATCCCTCCTATATTCCTTGAGCTCCTCAACCTCTCTATGAAGAGAGGCCTCAACAGCCTCTAGTCTAGCCTTCTTCGCCTCTAAGGAATCAACCTTCGACTCAAGGGTCGAAAGGGTCACTTGGTAGCCTGCCCATTTTTGGCTCTCTAGCATCATCCTATCAAGGTTACCTTTGTTCTCTTTAACATCGGCAGTCAGTAAAGAAATCTTCTCTCGAAGAACTAGTATAGCAGGATTCAGATCAAACTTCACCCTAGCAGCTTTACATTTGACTCGAAGCTCTTCACATTCCTCCTCACGAGATCTTTCCCTAGCCTCGATGACATCAGCTTCACCACTCATCTTCTCAATAACCTACAAAAACTCACAGACCCACTTGTTAACTGCATTATCCACCACATCTTGTCGCGCATAACAATGGTCATGAAGATCAAGTAGTTCTAAATCCATCTGATTATCTAAATGACCTTTCCAAGCTGGTAGAGTGATAGCGGAGATCTTCAGGTGACAGGCATTAGCATCTTTAAGCTCAAAACAACCAGGGAGGCCTAAAGAACATATAAAGATGAGAAATGATAAATAAGCAAATCAATACCTTCAGAGAGAACTAAATGAATTGGAAATTTACCCTCATCATCATCAGATATGGAAAGAATTGGAGCATCATCCTTAGAAGCAGAGGGTTTGGCACGTACAACATGAGAAGTTGATGATCCAGAGGCTATCTTTCTCTTTAAAAGAGGCCTTGAAGAACCTCCCCTTGTTTTACACTTCCTCTCTTTGATGTGGGCAACTACACCCTCAGGGTGCACAATAAACACTCAAGCTTTCGGACTCTCCCCTGAATCTGTGGTAATCTCTGCATGCTGAACTTCAGGCTCCTCAACATCTTTAGGAAGCTCTGTATTCACTGAGGCAGCAGGGGAACCAGTATCAAATCCCGGGGATGGCTCCTTTGGCAGAAAAGCAAGGTCATCATCATCTTCAGTATAGATAAAGTTCCTGAAAGCCATATCTGCAAAACAAAGAAATAAATCATATATCAGCAAAAAAGAAGACTAAAGGAATAATCGAGAAAGATAAATACCCTTGCCGCCCATAATGATCGTATGCCATTGTTGGCCCAACTCCCACGAAGGCTTAAGGACAGCTAAAAACATAATGGGATCATCAAACACACGAATACTTGTAGGATATCGACCAAGACGCTGAAAATAAGGATTTTCATCTATATTTGGAGGGAGTTTATCCTTAAAGGATTTTAAATTAAGCCCGTTTTCATCAAGTAGAAGTTGTGGGTACTTGGATAAGATAATAGAGTCTTGAACAAAGAAGAATCGTTCATGTCAGCCCTCGATACAAGTAATGACCTTGGGAAGAAGGTTTGGAATGTGTTTTTCAAAACATTTTTGGAAAGTTAGCCAGCTACCAGCCCGACAAAGATTGAAGAAACCTTGAAAGAGGTCAACAGAGGGTTCACAATCATAAGCTTTGCACATAATGATGAAAGTTGTTAGTTTGGCACAACCAAAGGGGTTAAGTCTCAAAATGCGAACTTTGAAATACTAAAGAACCTCACAGAAAAAGTCAGTAAGAGGTAGCCTGAGGTTGGAAAGAGAAAAAGAATGTGTGTACAAGCTGACATAACCAGGAAGAGCATTAAAGATGGTTTGAGTAGATATGGGCAATATAACATCATACTCTAAAGGAATGGGATAGGAATAAAGGAATTCATTCAACTCCTTGGCTGACAAACCACAATGCTGCATAGCTATGGTATCCTTCGCACTTATAACTAAAAGATAGCTTTTGAAATTCTTACATTAGATTTGCCGACGAATATTTCAATAAGAGGAGAGCTGAATAATAGAGGTGATAAAAAGAAAAAAAGGATTTAGGAATGACGTTTATATAGGTGAAGCTAAAGAGCTGTGAAACCGCACTCGTGGAAGAGATCAGAGACTTCTCTGATTTCAAACTTAATTTAAATAAAGATAAGAAGTTCACGATAACCAAGGCTGACTGTTGAGTAATCTGCATTTAAAACCCCTAACTAACCCCGGGACAAGTGGGTTTTACTGTTTAGTGTATGCAACTTGGAACATGGTCTTCGATCTTGTTTGTGAACGATAGTCGAAAGCAATACATACATAGATGTATACATTACATTCGACTGGGGGCTTGATGACGTACCCTCCTCTATGGGATCTTCTCCCAATTACAACTAATAACCTTCGAATAGTTTTGAGTGGAGTAAAACCATCTTCGGGATGGTTACTAGCATGGGAATCCGCCACGCGAAGCCCTCCACCCTTCGTGATGGGCCTTCGACGAAACTAGATCAAATGTCTGACAATCAAACCCACTTTCTCCATCTCCATCAAGGTCTTCCCGCCAAAATAGAGATCGTGGTACATAACCCCAAGAATCACCCCTTAAATCGTGGGATACCCCCATGATCACCGGTCTTTGTGCTAAGCCTCATCCCATCTCATTTCTACACCTACAAATAGATTGTAAGGGCTCCAAGTATGGCTAGAACTCTTCACACACTTACTTATGTTATCACACTTTACCAAATACAAAGCACATACTTACTCTCACGTCGGAGGTGATTCGCAGGGATACCCTCTGCTCTTCACTTAACGTAGTGTTTTCATTTATGTTGACACAGGTTATTCAAGGCTTGGCAACCCAACAATCACTCAAATAACTCTTCGATCTCATCGAAGCCTGATCGTGCCCATATTTACACAATCAATAGCCTTATTAGTTTACGGTCCCAAGCTGTTGATCATATTTCTAAGGTTTGAGCTTTACATTATATACATGGTGTATTTTATTTATTTGTACAATTACCTTATTAATTCATAATTTTGTAGGAATCTTTTGTCATAGATGATCCTGATTTCAAAGTCAAGGACAATGAAGATGCTTCTCATTCTGATAGTTTTCTATCTATACAACAGGTTAGAGAACTAATGAACAACATCTTTGACACGCCTAGTGGCCCTGATTCTGTTCAAGTAATATATTAATGATTTTCTTTAATATTGTTTTTTTGGTAGGAACCTGATTCTCTTATTTTTGCGTTAGTAGGATGGTGGTGTCTCTCGATCGATGATGTGGATCAACTTCTTTGTTAAATATGATCTTTACTAGTTTCTTGTTTTCCTATGTATAGTAAATTCACTAACGTTAATCTTATGTTATTTTCAGGTAAAGAATGTTTTAGATGATGTGCACATGGATAGTGTTGTGAAAGATGTTGAAAAAAGTGACGTTAAAACTATTGTGGTTCCTTTCTAACGTCAGAAATATCCCAGTAAGGCTTGCCTATCCCCTGTGCCATCGCCGTCAACTAAAGTTAAATGCAAGAACAGGCACCGTGAAACAAAGTTAAAAAAACCAAAAAGAGTGGTCAGAATGGTCCGGGTGGAAATCAAATCCAACTGTTGTCGTGGAAAGAGGTATGTGTTTATAAACTTAGATAATAAAAAACATTTTTTTATATTTTCTACCAATTACACAAACACCTAATTTTGTCCCATACTTAGACGGGTTTGGATATGTGTTTTTTATAGTAATATTTATTGGTTCTTATTATTCAGGATCTTACTCATTCCCTAAATGCACCAAAAAAACAGTGAGTGTGCCTGAAGGAATTATGTCATTATTTCATGATAAAAAGAGGGTGGATATGTGGTGGACTTTTCCATGGCTTAAAGACGGTCATTTTAATCAAATGGATTTTTGGGAGAAATTAGTGGGCAGGATCCACACCAAAAGAGGTTGGCTATCTGATGATGTAAGTATTTTGAATAGTTTAAAATCAACATAAACTTTAATAGGATTTATTGATCTAACGTTGGTTTCCATATTTTCTCATTTTGTAATGACAATCACCGTTTGATATTTGGCCTTGATAGTTGTGGCAATTCAGGTAGCCTAATGATGACTAGGCAATGGCAAGTCCATTTCTTTGTCAGGTAATTCTTCATAAGTCTTGAGCTTAACAGTGCCATCCTCTTGTTCAACAGTAGGCCAAACAAGTGGACCATTTTTAACTGAGTTAAGTATGATCCGCCGTGTTCCTTACCTTGAATGTAGAGTTCCATACGACTTTTCCAAGACTCATACTGTGGTTTCTCAAGCATAGGAGGACGGTTGTCAAACCAGTTCAAATAATAAACATGTATTCTACCTCATTACAATTAATTATACATTCCTAATAATGAATATCCCATTTCATATTTTCATAAACAACTTATTCAATTTTCTAGATAACAATTTTTACTCCCAATAATTTTGTATTTATTTATTCAGACAATCATAAATTCAGCTAAGGTAGACATCTTGAAGTGATTGTAGTAAGATAAGGACTTGATCAAATAGTGATAAAGGAAAATTGTGTTAAAGAGTTGTTATTGAACGTGACTAAGATTATTATTCCACGAGATTTTACAAATCTTAACTAAAACCAAGAAAATACCAAGTTATTTCGTGGGATTTTACAAAGTAAGACAAACCGTAGAAAAATAAAATCTTTTTCTGATCAGTGTAATGTTTCGCACGAAATATGACAGTGTAGTGTTTCGCACGGATTATGTCAATGTAATGTTTCGCACGGTTCATGTAAATTGGACAGAGTTTTGTTATGTTCAATTACGTGTTTCATACAGAATGTTACACAACCTATTTCGCACACCAATTACACTACATAAATCGCATACATGTTCCCAGACTTATTTCGCACAACATATTTCGCATAACCTGGAAAAAATTGAGCAGAATTTTGTTTCGCAAGAACACGTATTTCGCAAGAAATAAACACCTGTAATAAATCGCACGATTTACTTATTTCACACGCTTACATAAATCACACAACATGCATAAATCACACAATTACATAAATCGCACCCTTCAAACTTACGTATTCCGCACGCTTCAACAAAACGCAAAAAACACGTAAAATCACCTAAAAACACTCTTTTTGACGTTTTACCTTGATTTTTCTTGTACAACTAAGTATCTTAGGCCTAGATCTTGCTTAAAAACACAAACTTTAAGAGTTTTAAACACAAAAAGTCTTGGTTTGATTTTGACGAGACGCACGACCCAAAAAGGACAAAAACATGATCAAAACAAGACCTTCACATTCGGTTCGATAGTAGTCATCTCGTGATTCATTACCCAAGTCACGTTGATTTACACGTGGCAATATGTTATCATTGCGCTGGTGAATGACGGTAGTAAATTCCTCATCGACTTCGTCATACGTATCTTTGTAATTCTTGGGAGGTGTCTTAAAGACAATAGACAATTTTTTATCTATCTGGTCTTTCACATAAAAAACTTGTCGTGCTTGTGAGGCTAATATGAACGGATCAACCTTGTGGCCTAAATTATTCAGGTCAACCAATGTATACACAAGAGTATCGCGTTTCACACCACCAGCTCTGTGATTAACCCAATCACATTTGAAAAGAGGAATTTGCCTGAAACGGTAATCTAGTACCCATATCTCTTGTAAAACCCCATAATAAAATGCTTGTTTTGTGGTTGCAACTTCTTTAGATATGTGCAGATCTATTGCCTCAACACTAACCCTACTGTTCTGGTAAACTTTTCCATCATGACATTTCGTACGAAAGGTATACCCATTGATGTTATATGCATCGTATTTCACTACGGTGGCGTGTGGTCCATATGATATCCACCTTACAGTTTCTGATACACTTTCTTTGGAGATCGCTAACTCTCTCTCAACCTGAATTTCATTACAAGTATATATTAGCTTCAAATTGAAGGAACAACAAACAAACAATTATAAATAACATACGATTAATTACCTTTTTGCGTAACCACTTAGCAAAAGATTAACTATGCTCATTCTCCAGAAATGCTATTCGTTTACCCGAGTTTTCTGTTTTCAAAACTTGCTTGTGTCTCCTGAAACAATGTATTTGATTATTATATTTGATATAACATTTTAAGTAACAAAATAGACATGTGTTAGTAATACTTACTCGATATACGGTACAATTTCATCTGTATTATGTATTACATACAAATGTGCTTTCTGAAAGAGTTTCGCAGAAACTTCACTTGATTTGCCGGCCGACAATGGCTTTCCTTCCTCATTTTCATCAGTTTCATGTTTATCAGGTGGGATACCAATAGTTTCCATGGATTTATGATATTCGCTAAAAAAACTCTATTATTTCTTTCGCAATAGTCTCCTCAGCAATGCATCCCTCTGGTGTATTTCTGTTTCGCACATGTCCTTTAATAACCTTCATCTCCATTAATCATTAAGTTTCTTCATTAAAAGATTCATAATCACCAGGAGGATGTATCCAAACATATCTTCACTTCTTAAGCTATTTCTTGATAAACCCAAGAAGCTCAAAATAACTAAGAAACCATTTCAAAATGTAAAACGTGAAACTGAAGTTTTGGAATTGATTCACAGTGACCTTTGTGATCTGCATGCTACTCCTTCATTGGGGAACAAAAAGTACGTTGTGACATTTATTGATGATGCCTCTAGGTTTTGCTATGTGTATTTACTACATTCAAAGGATGAAGCATTAGATAAATTCAAAGTATTCAAAACTGAGGTTGAATTACAACAAGGGTCTCTGATCAAAAGATTCAGGACTGATAGGGGAGGTGAGTACATGGATACTCTGTATTTTTAGTCTGTTGGTATTTACCATGAAATGACTGCCCCCTATTCTTCACAACAAAATGGTATATCTAAAAGGAAAAACAGGCACTAAAAGAAATGGTTAATTCTATGTTGTCCTATTCAGGGCTGAGTCAAGGGTTTTGAGGCGAAGCTATGTTAACAGCTTGCTACTTATTAAATAGGGTTCTCAATAAAAGGAACAGGATTACCCCTTATGAACTCTGGACTAAAAAAAAACCTGAATTACCTCAGGGTTTGGGGTTGTAAGGCAGTTGTAAGACTCCCTAATCCAAAGCTAAAAACTTTGGGTGAAAGAGGCATTGAATGCATCTTTGTTGGATATGCTGAGCATTCCAAGGCTTTTAGGTTCTTTGTTATTAAACCTAATGAATCAGTTGCAATTAACTCTATAATTGAATCAAGTGATGCTATCTTTGATGAAAATATTTTCTCATCAGTCTTTAGACCAAGTCAGAAGTACCTGGTAAATGGAACTAAAGACTTTGGTGGTTTAGTGGTCCCTGAAAAGGTCACTGATGAGATTGTTCAGCAACCTGAGCTTGAGCTTAGGAAAAGCAAAAGGCATAGGACTCCAAAGGATTTTGGACCTGAATTTTAAATATACTTAATTGAAGGAACAATGAAGGAGTATCTGACCAACACTCTTATTGCTTTAATGTTGAGGATGATCCTAAAATATTTGATGAAGCAATGAAGTCTTAGGATGTTGCTTTCTAGAATGAAGCAATTAATGATGAGATGGATTATATCATGGGCAACAACACTTGGGTGTTGGCTGATCTACCTCCAGGTTGCAAACCTCTGGGTTACAAATGGATCTTCAAAAGAAAGCTGAAGGTTGATGGAACTGTTGAAAAGTTCAAGGCAAGGCTGGTTATTTAAGGCTTCAAACAAAAGTCAGGGATAGACTATTTTGATACTTAGTGCTCTAGTGGCCTTTATCAGATCATAAGACTGGCTTCAAACAAAAGTCAGGGATAGACTATTTTGATATTTATGCCCCAGTGGCACGTATCAGTATCATAAGACTGCTGATTGTTATGGCATCAATTCACAGTCTGATTATTCATCAGATGGTTGTGAAGACAACTTTCTTGAATGGTGAACTGGATGAGGAGGTCTATATGAACCAACCTCAGGGCTTCATCATGCCTGGCAATAAAAACAAGGTGTGTAAACTGATTAAGTCTCTTTTGTACTGAAGGAGGCACCTACGCAATGGCATCAAAAGTTTGATGAAGTGGTTTTGTCTAATGGTTATTTACTTAATCAAGCTGACAAATGTGTATATAAAAAATTTGATGAATTTGGTAAAGGAATTATTGTCATCAAGGTTCTCTATGAAGGACATGGGGGAGGCTGATGTTATCTTGGGTATAAGGATTAAACATGAAAGTAATGGAATAGCAATTCTTAGTCTTATTATATTAAGAATGTACTGAAGAAATTCGATTACTTTTATTGCACTCTAGTAAGTACTCCTATGGATACAAGTAAGAGGCTGATGCTTAATAATGGTCAAGCTATATATCAACTTGAGTATTCTAGGGTTATTGGCTGCTTAATGTATGCCATGACATGTACAAGGCCTGCCATTGCATTTGCTGCGGGTAAACTAAGAAGGTATACTAGTAATCTTGGTACTCAGCACTGGCAAGCAATTCAACGGATACTGAAGTACTTGAAGAAAACCATGGACTATAGATTGACATATACTTTTTATCCTTCAGTGTTGAAAGCCTTTAATGTTGGAAGGTTACACTAATGCAAGCTAGATCAGCAACACTGAAGATAATTCGTCTACAAGTGATTGGGTATTCCTGCTTGGTAGTGGTGCAATTCCTTGGGCTTCCAAGAAGTAAACTTGTATCACTGGTTCAATAATGGAATCTAAGTTTGTGGCCTTAGCAGCTGCTGGTAAGGAAGCTGAATGGTTAAAAAAACTTGCTCCTTGAGGTTTCACTGTGGGTCAAACCTATAGCACCTATTTTTATCCGCTGTGATAGTGTTGCTCATATAGGCTAGCAGGCTTAATAGCTCAGAAGTAGAATAGGACGTCTAACCCTATAGGTGTTAGACAAAAGCAGATTCGTATAGCTGATCACTGAAGGTTGGTAATCTATAGAGTTTGTGAGGTCTCAACAAAACTTAGCTGATCACTTGATGAAGGGACTGGCTAGAGACTTGGTTATAAAGTTTGCTGAAGGGATGGGATTAAAGTCCAACTAAGTCGTTAAATGCTAGGACACCTAACTCCCTGCTGAGGAAACTTAGCAGTTAAGTTCAATGTGGAAAGCTGAACATTCAGTGGACTAAAGCACATGTTTTACAATCTATCCAAGGATGTCTGAACCTGTTAAAAGGAGATGAAGAGTTGTTAACTTCATTACTGGTTAATTTACTTTGAAAAAGTGCTATAGACCGGACATG
Organism: Tanacetum coccineum; assembly: GCA_026074375.1. Taxonomy (NCBI): domain Eukaryota; kingdom Viridiplantae; phylum Streptophyta; class Magnoliopsida; order Asterales; family Asteraceae; genus Tanacetum; species Tanacetum coccineum. The sequence goes on from BQNB010028000.1 coordinate 27,862, forward strand.
AAATACAGAGAACCACTCATGTAAATGATTGAATTTTGCCGCCACAGGCGGCATAGACTTTGGCTCTTACAACATTTATGAATTGGATATGGACACATGGCTTGTATAGTGTCAGGAGCATTTAAGTGTTTGAAAACTTGTGTGTGTTTACCTTCAGGTACTCAAATGTGTTGAAGGGTTTAATTCTTAGAACACCCTGAGTCTCGAATATTTAAACGTGTAATTACTAAATTGAATTCAAATCTTCAGGACATTATTCATTAAGCACTGTTTATTTTAATTTATATTTTTTTCCTAGCAAAGAATGTACTAAATTGGGGAGGAATGTTGGAAATTTAGTTCAATTGTGGGTTTAGTTCATACCGGATAATAGGGCTGGAGGTACGGAGTGTACACCCATAGGTCAATGAACACCCAACACTATTTTGGGTAAAAGGAAATTCTTGTCACGGATGATATTCAGTGAGTTTACTCTTCAGTGAGTACTCTGGACTGAAGGATAACGTCGTGGGTTAACTCATCAGTGAGTCTTTTTAGTATTGAACCTTCAGCTTGTATACTCTTCAGTGAGTTAGCTGGATGTTCAGGATACTGAAGGAATAACTCATTAATATGATTTTAATGACTTGTAACGTTTTTGAACCGTATCTTAGGTAAGTTTTACAATCACATTTAATGACCACATTTAATGGGTCGTGTAACCCTAATTCTTGAAATCAAGAGACTAATTATGGATGTGATTATTCTCCTATATTCTCTCGATAATTCTCTTTGACCAAGACTTGAGTACTCCTGATAAATAGTGATCATATCTGCCATGAAGGAAACACATAAAACCTAAACACTTGGATACCCTAGGGAGTTTCTTTATTGGTGCCTCAAACAAGAAACATCACATTTGGATCTTTAGTCCCAAGTAGATATTCATGATACCTGAGGCAATAAGTCAAATAGTTTACTTGAAAGTGATTACATGATACCAATGGATTATCTGAAAAACCATCTTGGTACGTAGTTATGGCTATTGATTATCTTTAACCCATAACAGGGACTTCACAACCTCCAGCAAAAACATCGTGTATCTAGGGATAAATCACCACACAAGTAAAGGGACGATCATGAATCGACGTTTAAGAAACACCATCTTCATTCTCAAGTTTAACCCTCTTTGTTTTGCTTAGGGAACATCTAGTTCACACTCATTCATAGTATAGAAAGCTAATAACTGTTTGTAGTAATTGTCTTCACATCTGTTGCAACATGTTCCAGCCCCTCATTTTCACTACTTCATTATAACTTATGTCGAAAAAGAAAAGAGGAGAGCTGACCTCGTCCTACGCTTGCACTGGTTAATGCTGCTTGGGGTTTCGAAAGGCTTTGGACAAGTTCTGCACAGCCGAACAGACGGATGGATTGAAGGGTTTAAGATATGATCGATCCAAATATTCAGCACACCTTTAGCTTATTTAGTGTATACAATTCCTGTCATATTTCTTTAAGTATGATTAAAATAATCTATTTTAAGTACAATATAAATGTAAAAAGGCATATGCCGAACAACGTTTGATTGGGTCCGTAAAATGTATGTGCCATAATGGGTTAAAAGAGTATCGTGGTCCATTAACTGTGATTTAGAATTTGTAGATTAACCAGGACGATATTGTTAAAAGAGATCTTGAATGTTTATATAAAATATTACGGATAGGAGAAAACAAAAAATTATTAACAAATGCAATAACTTACAATGAAGCCCACTATAGCTGCAACTTGACTAGACAATCAAGCGATTTAATAAAATCGAAACGTACTCCCATGAAAGCACCCCTTTTAAAATTTAGAGACGTATGCAACATTGTTATCTATATTTAATTTCACATTGTTTTCATAAATAGAATGACCCCTTTTGACCCGTTACCCAAGATGTCTGGCCCGCTCATTTAAGTCCACTTTCAATAGATGCTACAAAGTCATGTTGGACATTTAATCAAAACTATGGTAGACAGTCGTCTATCAAGAAGATGATTATACTTGAGGAATTCCTTCGGAAAAGCATCGGAAAAACGCTACAATTGCCCTGCTTTTTCACATTTAATAACAGCTGGCAGTTTGATGTGTGATGTTGTGATTGACAACGAACTCACATCAGGCTACGTCAATTGTCTTAGTTGCTCGTGAAAAGTACTTAGACGTATATTCATGATATCCTCTTTCTGTACGTATAAAAAGACATACCAATTCACAAAAAATACTGAACACATTTAGGCATATCTAAAGGCGAATAACTACCACAAAATAGTGTTAGTTCATATTTATTAAGAACATGTGACGTAAGAACTATAATCATCCTAAAGTATACACATGGTAACGAAGTCCCTAAATGAACCATACAATACCGGTTTTTGTCATTTTTCATATAGTTCGTCAAGCACCAAGAAATCCTAAAAGGCCATATGACTAATTCCCGTCACAGTAATTAATATTACAATTCCATAATAAAGAATGCTCATATAGAAATCAACACTAAGTTCATTTAAGCTAAAAGCGTATAAGGTATGTGACACTAAACCTTTAAATATATCGCCAAGTTTACAGGTGTGTTGGGTTGCTTACCCTGGAAACAATATAAGCTTTCGCGCTAGTTTAGAATAGTAAAAAGTAATCAAGGTATATGATACAATAATACCAATACACAACATCGGGCTTTTGACCTTGCAATGGGCTGTCAGAAACATTCATGTGGTCAATACGACCTACAGCTTCTCTGAGCATATCCTCAACTGAATAAAGTTGTTTCGATATGTTGCTACTCAGGGTGCTATCGCCCCAATCCTCCTGCTAAAACAAATCACACATTGTGGTATATTAGCTATAACTAATAATATTGATTCATTAAGTTATGAACCGGTTGATGTGAGCCTATTTTATCTCAAACAGGTAGAATGGCCAATGATCTGATCTGTTTCAACATTTGTTCCAAAATTACCCATTTCAACCCGAATTCATTTTAACATGTTCCACAACCCGTCCATCATTTTAACTCTATAATATTAGCTGTAGTAAGACAACACAAACTATGCTTTTCCTAGTGTTTTTGTACCTTTAGCTTTATAGTTTATGCTCTAATACCCTTGTGATGTTGTTGCACATTTTCACTTCTTTGCTATCGACTCTTAATCATGATAACCAATATCCACTGGTTCTGGTATTTTAATTTGATGTCCAGCCTGATAAAATATCAAAGCAGTTGATGAGGTGTTATTTTATACACTTTTTCGGGGTCGTTTAACCCCTAAAATCATGTGTTTATGCCCAAAATAGGTACTTAATCGTTCCTTTTCTGGTATTTCTCATTTGGAAGACATTTGGAAGATTTACACGTGACTTGGGCTCATTTAGAGAAGAAACGACAAGATTTATGGACCAACGCCAAGACCCTTGAAGATTTGTGCTCACAGAGCCTGGAGACGGCGTCACAAGCTATACACGACGCCATCACAACCCATAAAGTGACGGCGTCACAACATTTCATGACGGCTTCAGCCATACCGACTCACGCGTAGATCTAGAAGATTCATTTTCTGACGGCGTCACTACTAAAACGTGACGCCGTCGCGTCGTTTTTTCTTATATATACAAACCCGAATTTAGGGTTTTGAGTGTGTAACTTTAGAATAAAAAGAGGGTACGAACCCTAGTTCATTTAGCAGCTGTAGGAGACGATTTTAGGGCCTAAAAACCCTATTGTACCTCTTCCAATTCATGTTTTAATCAAGTAAGGTTTACTTAATCATTCAATATGTCTATGTGTTGTTTGATTTATTGTTCTTGCTTTATCTTTAACATGCTTGGCTAAACCTCCTATTGTGTTTTTATTTATTTATGATTGTATGAAACCTAGAATTGTAGATACTATGTTGTTAGCTTCTTGTGATGGATCGCACAGTTAGGTCTTAAAAAATAGCTTTTGTCTATAATCGTTGTTGATAGTTCGTAGAAAACGGGATTTGTGTAGAAAGGATACCATCCGTGTAATAGTCCTCATACTACCTTTCCCCCTAATATGGTTGATCCACTCTTAATATATTTCACATGCACTTAGTGTACTCCTAGGGGCCGTGTAATAGTCTTCATACTACCTTGCATGTGCGTTGCTCTAGCGGCATACTAAGTAGATGGCGGGTTCGTGTAATTCGTTCATGCTTTAGGAAATAGTTACACAGATCATCACAAGTGTGACAAGGTAACAATACTAGGAGAAGCAATATAGGGAGTAATACATGATTAAATAAACATAGTCTTTTATCTTATTGTTATCACCAGTAGCTTAGTTAATATTTTGTTTAAATAGCTTTAACCAAACCTCTCTCCAATTATATGATTTACTTGCTTTCCATAAAATATAAAAATACAAAAATAATATTTTCTCAACCCTTAGAATTTTGTTAGACCGTGATCAAGCCTTCCCAACCTATTCCTCCAGTGAACGATAAACAACCCCGAGTCTTGCCTATAATACACTACAACGATTAGGTGCACTGCCTAGGGAGTTGTAAAACTTCTCGTGTAGAAATCCTACGACGACCGCACATCAAGTTTTTGGCGCCGCCGCCTAGGGAATAGTTAGGTTCTGATCATAGTTTATCTTAGTTCTACTTGCTTGAATCCTTTCAAGTAAGACTTAATTCCCGTATATTAGCTTTCTTGTAGTTTATCTTTCCTTCGTGTTATCTGTTTCGTAACCCATTCTCGTCAACCACCATTTTCTTTGTGCCCTTTGTTTTGTAAATCACTCTTTCGTTCATCATCATGATGTATGAAAGACCACCCACCACACCCTCTCAAAACCCACCCCGAAACACAAGCTTCCCATTCCAAAATAACATCTTGATGTTCCAACAACATCAAGGTGAATCTCTTTATGATGCATGGACTCGTTTCAAAAACTTAATCTAAAGAGTCCCGCATCATGGCCCCAATTTATGGTCCCTGGCTCAATTCTTTTGTGATCAATGATCAACCCCATGAACTACACCAACAATCACATATTACCACCATCCTCCATTTTTTCCATCCTTATCCTCTAATTCAACTACGCTGAATCAGTCCATTTTAACACCCCTCCGTCATGGAATGTTCCCCACTATGATATACAACCCTGCTCTGCAACCCAACAAACGCTATTTCTAATTCTAAACATATCGACCATCCCCAAAAATTGCCTCCCCCCCCCCCCACCCCCCATATTCGGCGCCCATGACTCATAGGTTTAGGGCTACCAACCGGTCCCCTCGGTGCATGCGCCACCATGGCTTCTCAGACTCTATGATGAGCTCATGACTGATAGCCTAAGTACGATGGATAATGAGGTAGGAGTTACAAAACCTGAGAGTACCACACAAACCTTACCGTTCATCATCAATGAGGGAACTTACCACGCCCCGAGACTTACCCGGAAAAAAGTAGAAAAAGACCTTTTGGGAACCCCCGCACAATGGTAGAACCTAATTAACAAAACAAAAACCTAGCGGAAGCTAGGCTCCAATTGTAATCACAAACATCTCTCTTTGTTTAGGGGAAATTCCTAGTTTTGATGGACCAGAGCCTCAACCTTTACTCAATAGTCCATCCTTAGATGTAAGTCTAGGAGACGTAATAGGCCCCGAACCACCCATCAAACCACATAGTCCGGATAGTTCTAGGATGAAGGTAGTAGATTATTTAACAACTCAAACGCCGCCTTCACCTTACATGGCAAATTCCCATCCTAAGGGTGTGTATAGTTATTATAACCCAGGTATAAATGACCCTAAGAGACATTATGGATTTAAACCGGGTTTATTAGGAAAAAGTGTATCCCTAGGTGTTGATATTTTAAATTGGGAAATGTTTGAGGATGATTGGGGATTAGAATCTAAGGAAGTTTCTCCTCTAAGAGAAGAACTTAATTTATTCGATAGACCAAATGAAGTAGAGAGAGGTAGAATTCTAAAAGCACACCTGTTGGCGTATAGTCCGGAATGGGCCAGACCCAATGGGTCGAACTCGATAAGAGGGTGGCCCACATCCTACGTAACCCTAATCCATACACTATACATCAGGGGTAGGGATTATCCCCTAACCCCTTCCGATCAGGTTATTATCTAACACTATTTATATAACATGCTTATACTATTCTGACTTGACTGTCGGAGGGTAAATCCGGCTCCGGCTCTCGGTTACCTTCTAACGGTTCCTTCTTTGTTGGCCAACACTATTCAAGGCCCGGGAAGACAACGAACGGACACAGGAGTGTCGGTCTGGGACCGGCACGATGAAAATTCTTTGCGATAACAAGTTGGCGCCATCTGTAGGAACTCCGAATAAAAACTATGTTTAGTGTTCTCATATTACCAGAAAAAGCCAAAAGAATCGAGTTTCTAAAGTCACATGACAGGTAACCTCTATAAACCTACGTATTTTTTGTTCGTCTATGAGCTACACGCATTGCATCCTGGCATGTTACGTCCAAACTTGATTGGACCAAATCAATAAAACATCAAGTGATTTAAATTTCACTTTAAAGCACCTGTTGTAGTTAATTAGACAATTTCTATTCTTTGAGTTTTGTAACTTTATTTTGTTTTCCACTCGTAACTTTGAAGTGACACCCGTTTTGTACGTCTGCTTTTCGGTACAAAGTCGCCATTGGCACCGACCTCTATTATTTTTCCTTTTTAAATTTGATAAAGATATTTTACATATCTTTTTTAATTGGTAACAAGATATTACCAATATTTTTTAAATTGGTTAACACGATAAATCTCACCATCATTTTTTTAATTTAATAACACAGATCATTACCACATACTTTTTTAATATTGATAAAAAAAGTTATATCCATCATCTTTCTTAAATTGGTAACAAGATATTACCAATATTTTTTAATTTGATAAAAATATTTTATCCATATCTTTTTAAATTGGTAACAAGATATTACCAATATTTTTTAATTTGATAAAAAGATTTTATCCATATCTTTTTAAATTGGTAACAAGATATTACCAATATTTTTTAATTTGATAAAAAGATTTCATCCATATCTTTTTCCTCATTTGCAATTATCCCTTACTTGTAAATATTATTATGCAAACATTATTTTGCAAAGATTATTTTAAAGGGACTCTTATATTTTTGTCCGTGAGCCCGACTTTCGTCATGGGTCGGTCCGGCCTCTTAATAATGTGTCGCGGCCCAACCTCTTAAAATTATGTCGCGGCCCGACTTCTTTATATTTATGGTCCGCTCCAAATATTATGTCGCGGCCCAGCTTCCTTATATTTCCGGTCCGTACCAAACATTATGTCGCGGCCCGACTTCTTTATATTTATGGTCCGCTCCAAAAATTATGTCGCGGCCCTGCTTCCTTAGTCGGTGTTTACCATATTTGATATACATTTTCAAAAACAAAAAAACAAAAAAAATGCTGTTATCACAGAAACCAATATACTTTTTGATTAAGCAATGACTTGGTCAAAAACGTGAATACAACAGGCATTGCCATATTAATGGTTTAGCAAATATATTTTGCATATTTATCCCTCATTTGCAAAGATTATATGATTTATGTGGGGGTGATGCTTTACGATTATTTGTCCACATGTCCGGACTTGTTTTCCTCTTTGGTATTCGTGGTCACCAACCGCATCACCATTGCGGTCTTGAGCCTTCTGGAGGTAAATCACCGGTCAATGAACTTGGACACTCCCAAAGTCTTTGTACCTTGCATTTGGAAGTTTACTTCACAATGACTAACATCATGAGCCGCAGAACCTTTATCCACACGGCATGTTCCGATTACCAACGCAGCGGATATCCGCTCTTTTGTCATAACGACTTCCATTGCTTACCCAAGCATGGAGACGCGGGGCTACAACCCCTCCATGCGCCCATTGAGCTCTTAATGAGTATTTAAGATTATACATTTGGAGTCAACATTTGTACTCCTGGCCAGGGGGCACCCGCGGCTAACTATTTTGATCACCGGTCAACTCATGTAGATCCGCGAATAAACTAAATCGAGTACTTTTTTATCAATGCATCCGTGGAAAGTTTTTTAGCTGTCATCATTATGACACATGACCGTGCCTCGGTCGTTTTTATGGCTTACGTAGTCCTATATGTAACTAGCGGACCTTTCGAGGAGTGAAGGGGGCGTTTAAGGCTTAATTTACATAAACTGAAAACATTAGTTGACAACGTTTCTTATGCCTTTTTATTAGTTAAATCAATATTGCTTTTAATTCATATCTGCTACCTTCCTAATGTACGGAGTTAAATTCTCGAAATCGGGACATAATAAATAAACAAACACCTTGTGTTTCATTTCATATCGCACATAGTCGAGCGCTATTTCCTAGTAGGCTACAAGTTTCGTGCATAGCACATTAGGGTATATGAACCAGCCACCTTTCTAGTAAGCTCCGTGTTACGCGTGCCACGGCCTGTTGAGGTAAGTGCTAAAATTATTCATGTTTTTTGGATACTTTTGTTGCAAGTTTTTAATATTCTAATAGAATATGCACATTAAAATTGGGGGGGCTATAGGGGTATAACGTTATCATTATAATTATCTTCGTGCATGTCACGTAAGTATCTCCAGGATATAGAAAGTACGTAAGAGGCATTGCAAGTTCGGTACTAAGTCGAATGTCATATTCGCATTACACGGCCATAGAAGTACGTCTTCTGTCGGCCGTAAGTCGAATGCCATATTTGCATTACCCGGCGATGGAAGTACATCTTCCATCGGCCATTAAGTCGAATGTCATATTCGCATTACCCGGCCACGGAAGTACGTCTTCCGTCGGCCGTAAGTCGAATGCCATATTCACATTACCCGGCCACGGAAGTACGTCTTCCGTCGGCCTTTATTATACGGGGTCCGCCTTCATCATTATAAATCCTTCTCATCATCCTCTCGTCAGAAACGAACGAGAATGGTATCTTGCCAATGCTAGTGTTACCCCGACTATAGAAAACGTATTCTTCTTACGAGGTCTTTACCGTCTAGCCACAGGAAACCAAGCGTCAAGCACAATTACCCGACACATGTATGCGGGTGTTGCCTAAGATAGGGCATGATTGACACAGTTTGAAGATAGATATGGCGACGTATGGTTGGGAAAGTGCGAACGTCTCTGCGACGGTAAGAGTAGTCCTTTTAGTCTAGTAACCGCGGCTACGGCCACGCTTACTAGACTGGGGGGACATGATGACGTATAGTGTGGACCGACCCGGCCCACTTATACTATTATGGGCTTACTTGCTGAGGACGTATAGCATAAGTCTAGCATAACATGATCAAGAATCATATCATACTAGATAGGGGGAAATGTTTGGCGTATAGTCCGGAATGGGCTGGACCCAATGGGCCAAACCCGATAAAAGGGTGGCCCACATCCTACGTAACCCTAATCCATACACTATATATACAGGGGTAGGATCATCCTACTTGGACAGGTTATTCTCTACCACCTCTTTATATAACATGCTTATACTATTCTGACTTGACCGTCGGAGGGTGAATCCCAGCTCTGGCCTCGGGTCCCCTTCTAACCGGTTCTTCTTTGTTGGCAGCACTATTCAAGGCCCGGGAAGACGACGAACGGCACCAGGAGAGTCGTCAGGACCGGCCGACCAAATTATGCATCAACAACCGAGTTTAGACGCCTATCCTTCATCAATAAATTTCTCAACGTATGGCTCCTTCTCATCACGATGGTATGTACCGTTACTATCACCCATACTTGAACTCAAGTGTAGGGGAACCCTTCCCTTTATCTGTTAAATAAGAGTAGAGTCAGGCTCGTGACCTTGAACTAAGATAACCGCTATTGAGAGGAACCTAATTTACTTTTCCGCAATACTAGGAGTGTCATGTGGTTTAAATTCTTTATCGATTTGTTTATTATGTTTAAACTATCTTGTATTCATGCTTTGTATTGTTCTTTAACCTGTCTTAATTTCATCAAAGGTTTTGCAAAAACAATAAGTGTTGGGGAAATTTTATCCGGCTTTGAGCCAAATTCAAACATGTTAAATGAATTGTTTAGATTAATTCGCGTTAGTTTCGAGTTATATGATTGAATTGTTAAATCTTAGGTTTTATGCAGCCATTTGTACAAGAACTAAACTTAGTGGAATCTCAAGTGAGGAACTTTTCATCTAAAACAAAAATTTTGTTTTCACTGGACTGTGGAGAACGGCGTACGATTAACACTCAGACGCCGTCATCACGGACACCTGTGACGGGCGTCACACACCCAGACGGCGTTTCAAATCGTCCAGGTCAAGAAAACTTAAAGTTTTTAATTATTTTTATAAATCTTGCATAACATTTAATATATGTATTCTTTTGTTATTAAACATACAAAACCTAATGAGTTTAATAAGTCTTTCAACTTATCTATCGAGTCGAACCCTAAATTCACATTGTATATTGGTAAATCGCACATTTTACGCTTGGTGTAGTTGTCTTTGTCTTTGATTACAAGTTATATTTGATGAGAAGAAGCTTGGAAGTTCTTAGGAAGTTTCATTAGACGATTCTCAGAGGATGATTTAACCAGTTATCGCATGTTTCTTCTCCATTATTGAGTAAACCAGGGGAGTACTAGTTTCTTTTCCTTGTTTCTTTTCCTTTTATTTATTATCTGTGTTTACGGGTACTTCCAGAGAACATTGGGGACAATGTTCAAAATAAGTGTAGGGGGAAATAAGCCTTAGAAATTATTCTTTCATTTGTCATTTGATTTGTCCTTAAAATGATGAGTAATATATCAAAACATAACATAAGAGGTAATTTTTACCCAAAGTTAAAAAAATTTGTGACACATACCGACAAAAACCGAGTATTAATAGCTTCTCATGGATAGGAATTTATATGACTAGCATAATAACCCTCAGAATTCCACCCCAAAATGTGATGTTCGCCCTTAGATCTTTAGGAATTCGGGTACCCATCGTTGGTAACCCAAGATGATTTTATCTTTACCTGGTTCGAGTTAAGGTTGAGCTATAGGCGTGCATGTCTATTTAGTCATTACGGCCATGTATGCATTACCTTGTCACCTTTTCTAGAATGTTTGGTGTTAGTAAAATCATATGAGTGTACCGGTAGCATATTAAATTCTAGAACTTGTTATTGTGATGCATTCCGATACCGCATAGTAAGTATTAGGATTTGCTTGATAAGAGGCATTAGGATTAACCCATTTTTTAAAACTGTAATTGTTATGATGGTCACACCGATCATATAACTATCCCACACCCTTTCCATGCACTCATTATTATTGCAGGATACCCCTAGTACAACCTTCCGAGCCTATCCTTTTTCACAATTCTCATAATTTTCTGGTTAATCCAGACTATTAATGAAGAACATTGTCACCTTTTAAACCAATCGTTACACCTAAATAGCCTTAGCCTACCTTGTATGTACTCCTCTTTAGTACATTATTATGTTTAACCCAAGTTAATTATTGAGTACATGGTTGCTAAGTCCTTATCCTTGTAAATACAGTTTTGGGATGATTGCGATTCATGGTAGTATTTATTTCGCGGAAGAATGAGGAAGAAAAGTTAAGTCAATACCCCCATATGTTTGTCAAATGATCTCCATGTTATTTTGATCCACCTTAATACGGGTCATTAGTTAGATTGTAAATTTCGAGCAAGTAAAAGCTCAAGTGTAAGGGTACGTATTATAAACCCCATGTGATGTATTATGCTATTTAATCAAAAAAAGAAAGAAAGATATTGATGTAGAGTTGTGTAAAGTTTGTAGATCTTCGTCCGAGTCTTGGCTTAGCAACCAAACCAGCATGTATTCGCGTAAATAATTAGCTAACCCTTCTACTCCAGATTCACCCAATGTCACCATCCAAATGTATCTCATCCATTTCCGTTTCCATTATATGTTATCTTACACCTACATCCCACAACCCTTTAAAAGACCTCTTATATAGTAATGAATAATACTTGCACCTAGCGGTGGAGGTTTGATCATTTACCAAGCCTATGGTAATTTATATGCTATGACAGGTAATGAGTGTTGATTTTCCGTTTCCCCCATATGTTATAATTTATCATACAATCGAGTGAAAAAGAGAATCCCAAACACTTATGTGAGGTGCTAGTATATATTTTTTGTGCTTTTAATTACGAGGTCTAGAAGGTTGTGTTGTAGAATATTTTTAAAGAGTAGGTAAAATGACCCCTTATATTGTTATTGTCTAGATAGAAAAGCCCATTTGCTTGAGGACAATCAAATCCCAAGTGTAGGGGTATTTGATGAGGTGTTATTTTATACACTTTTTCGGGGTCGTTTAACCCCCAAAATCGTATGTTTATTCCCAAAATAGGTACTTAATCATTCTTTTTCAAGTATTTCTCATTTGGAAGACATTTAGGAGATTTGCACGTGAATTGGGCTCATTTAGAGAAGAAACGGACAAGATTACGGACCAACACTAAGACTCTTAAAGATTTGTACTCACAGAGCTTGGAGACGGCGTCACAAGCTATACACGACGCCGTTACAACCCATAGAGTGACGACGTCACAACATTTCATGAGGGCGTCAGCCCGCACCGACTCACACGCAGATCTAGAAGATTCTACTTACGATGGCGTCACGACTAAAACGCGACACCGTTGCATCGTTTTTATTATATATACAAACCCGAATTAAGGGTTTTGAGTGTGTAACTTGAGAATAAAAAGAGGGTACGAACCCTAGTTCGTTTATCAGCTGTAGGAGACGATTTTAGGGCCTAAAAACCATATTGTACTTCTTCCAATTCATGTTTTAATCAAGTAAGGTTTACTTAATCATTCAATATGTCTATGTGTTGTTTGATTTATTGTTCTTGCTTTATCTTTAACATGCTTGGCTAAACCTCCTATTGTGTTTATTTATGATTGTATGAAACCTAGAATGTAGATCTTAGTGGTGTTGCTTCTTGTGATGGATGTGCACGTTAGGTCTTAGAAAACCAGCTTTTGTCTGCATCGCTGTTGATATGTCTAGGGAAACGTGATTGTGTAGAAAGGATACCATCGGGTAACAGTCTTCATACTACCTTGCCCCCTAATATGGTTGATCCACTCTTAATATATTTCACATGCACTTAGTGTACTCCTAGGGGCCGTGTAATAGTCTTCATACTACCTTGCATGTGCGTTGCTCTAGCGGCATACTAAGTAGACGGCGGGTTCGTGTAATTCGTTCATGCTTTAGAAAATAGTTACACAGATCATCACAAGTGTGACAAGGCAACAACACTAGGAGAAGCAATCTAGGGAGTAATACATGATTAAATAAACACAATCTTTTATCTTATTGTTATCACCAGTAGCGTAGTTAATATTTAGTTCAAATAGCTAAAACCAAACCTCCCTCCAATTATATGATTTACTTGCTTTTATAAAATATAAAAATACAAAAATAATCTTCTCTCAACCCTTAGAATTCTGTTAGACCGTGATCAAGTCTTCCCAACCTATTCCTCGAGTGAACGATAAACAACTCCGAGTCTTGCCTGTACTACACTACAACGATTAGGTGCACTGCCTAGGGAGTTGTAAAACTTCTCGTGTAGAAGTCCTACTCACACATCAAGTTTTTGGCGCCGCCGCCTGGGGAATAGTTAGGTTCTGATCATAGTTTAGCTTAGTTCTACTCGCTTAAATCCTTTCTAGTGAGACTTTAATTCCCACATATTAGCTTTCTTGTAGTCTATCTTTTCTTCGTGTTATTTGTTTCGTAATCCATTCTCGTCAACCACCATGGGAGAGGAGAATCCTATCCGTACTCTATGAGACTACTCCAAACCTAGCCACAAGGGCTATAGGAGTACCATCGAGCTCCCCGCAGGGAACAATGTGGTACCTCTTTGATCCGAGACCATTCGGTTGATGCACAATGGATGCTTATTCCACGGACTTTAGTTCGAGGATCTAAACTAACACCTCAAGGATTTTATTAAACTTGTGGATTCACTTGACCTTGACGATGAAAATAGGGAAAGAATGTGCCTACGCTTATTTCAATTTTCCCTTCGCGATCAAGCTAGAAATTGGCTTGAACGTCTGCCAGCAGGATCCATCTCCACATGGGAGGATCTTACTACCCGATTCCTTGCTCAATTCTTTCCACCGGGAAGGACCATAAAACTCCGCTACGATATCCTGATGTTCCAACAACATCATGGAGAATCTTTATCCAAAGCATGGACTCGTTTCAAGGACTTACTCCAAAAAGTCCCTCATCATGGCATAGACCTTTAGCTCTAAGTCTAAATTTTTTATAACCATGTCAATCCCGTCACAAGATGAACCATTGACTAATCGGCCGGTGGTAAGCTTTGGGACCTCAACGCCGAAGAATCCTAGGCATTATTAGAGTATCTCGCCCTCTATGACAATGAAAGTTGGAATGACCGAGATTTCACCAAGGCGGTCAAGGTAATTGCTTTGCCTCAAGATGTCCCGAGTACATCCGACCGCCGTCTAATCGAGCTTGAAAATCAAGTTCAACGCTTGATGGAAGCTCATCTTGCTCCGACACAACCTACTCAAGTAAACAAAATCACTACCCCGTGCGAAATCTGCAGTGGTCCCCATGACACTTATGTTTGCATAGAAGATCCCGAGCAAGCTTTGTTGACTACACGTCCTCGCGTATAAACGAAGTGGGAGGTAAGAGGTTCACTCCAAACCATGGACCAAGAAATTTCAATGATGCCACCAACACCTAGAAGGAGAAACCAAACTTCAACTGGGCACACACCCATACCTTCACTAGCCCACAAGGCAGGTCAATCTCTATCCACTCCTCTAGTTATCAAATGAAGCTTGAAAAGACATTACTTGATTTCGACTCTAACCAAGAGAAGAGGTTATCTCACCTAGGAACCCAACTAGAATAATAACAGGATGACATGATTGGCAAGATTAACCTCCTTTGGAAAACTGTTTCCGAGAAACTCAATAATGTGTCTACCCTCGAAAATGCAAGAAATCCCATGGCTCCCAAAAGCATTGCAGCAATCAGCCATGACGAAAGGGAGGAACTCAGGAAGAAAGGAATCAAAAGCCCATCAAAATTGCTCTCCCTAAAATATCTCTCTCCCGCATCCATAAAAGAACTAAACAAAAATCCATCAGCTCCAAAACGCGTTCATTTTGTCAATTCAATTGTTATCCTAAGCACAGACAGTGATACGGAAGAAGACGACTCATCAACCAACGAGCGTGATCTCAACCTCGATGGTGTGATAAAAGGAAAAGAAGAGGTAAAGGAGGAAGACAAGAAAGAGAATGAAATAGAGACTGACATGGAAGTAGATGGAGAAATTGAAGAAGAAGAGAGTAAATTTGAGACTGATGAGGAAGTTGAAGAAATAATCGAGGAGGAGGAAGATAAAGAAGATGGTGAAAACTTTAACTCGTTCCCAACTATGAAGGAATTAACACATCATGAATGGCTATTAAAGAATCCTCGACCTCCGTGGGTAAAGGCAAGGATAAGAGCCAGAAACCCAAACAACATCAAAATTTCTTGCATGATCGGTCACTTCTTCAAGAGACACGCTTACATAGACCTAGAATCGCCAATCAATATCATGTCTAGGCGTCAATACAATTAGATTATGACTTATGGGCTTAGACCAAGGCAAAAACCGTCAAACCCTAATAAAATTAGCAACTTTGTAGGAAGAATAAGAGGCCTAAACATTTTCATAGGAAGTTTCACCTACGAATGCGACTTTATGATATTAGAAGATACCACTAGCATTATCGATCACCACCTTGAAGAAATGGTTTTTGAAAGGCCCTTCATTGAGGAAACCGGCATTGCCTACAATAAAATGAAGGAGCGGTCATGTTCAATCAAGATGATGAGAAGATCACATTTAAAATGCCCCACACCGTAGAGATATTTAAGCAAACAAAATTTATGGGGTTGGGCACCGATTTCATACCCATGAAGAAAACTTTGGCCATGAAAGGACGCACTACTAACAAAGCTTACTTATTGGAGAAGAGTACAAGCAAGACGGGGGTGATAGGAGGGGAATTAGGCATTTAATATGATTAGAAAAAGAGATGCTGGATAAAAAAGGAGAAGTCATGTAAGGACGTGTGACTTCGAGTCTAGCTACAAGACTTGTTAATAAAGAAAAGCGCTTCTTGGGAGGCAACTCAATTTACTTTTCTTGCATATTAGGAGTGTCGTGTGTTTTAATTCTTTATAGCTGTTTTATTATGTTTGAACTATCTTGTAATCATGCTTTGTTTGTCTTTAACCTCGTCTTAATTTTAATCAAAGGTATTTTGCAAACAATAAGTGTAGGGGAATTTATTCGGATTTTGAGCCAAATTCAAACATGTTAAATAAATTATTTAGATTAATTCGTGTCATATGATTGAATTGGGAAATCTCAGGTTTTATACAACTATTTGTACAGGAATTAACTTATGGAATCAAGTGCAGGAAATTTTTCATCAAAAACAAAAATTTTGTTTTCACAGACTGTGGAGACAGCGTCACGATTAACATACGACGTCGTCATCACGATACCTGTGACGGGGTTACACCAACCCCGACGGCATCAAACAACCAGGTCCAGAAAACTCAAAGTTTTTAATTATTTTAAAAAATAAAACTTGCACAACATTTAAAATATGTAATATTCTTTTATAAACCTGCATAAAACCACTAGCCTAACAATTCTCTCATCCTATATTTATTGTTTTATCGAGTCGAAACCTAAATTCACATTTTATATTTGGTAAAACACACGTTTTATGCTTGGTATAGTTGTCTTTGTCTTTGATTACAGGTTATATTTGATGAGAAGAAGCTTGGAAGTTCTTAGGAAGTTTTATTGGATGATTCTCAGAGGACGATTTAACCAGTTATCGCATGTTTCTTCTCCATTATTGAGCAAACCAGGGGAGTACTAGTTTCTTTTACTTGTTTTCTTTTCCCTTTATTCGTTTCAACGGGTACTTTTATAGAACATTGGGGACAATGTTCAACTTAAGTGTAGGGGAAAAACAAACCTTAGAAACTATTCTTTCATTTGTCATTTGCTTGATGGGTAATATATCAAAACATAGCATAAAAGGTGATTTTTACCCAAATTTAATTTTTTTATGACACATACCGACGAAAACCGAGTATTAATAGCGTCTCATGGATAGGAATTTATATGACTAGCACAATAACCCTCAGAATTCCACCCCAAAAATGTGAGGTTCGCCCTTAGATCTTTAGGAATTCGGGTACCCATCGTTGGTAACCCAAGATGATTTTATCTTTACCCGGTTCGAGTTAAGGTTGATCTGCAGGCGTGCATGTCTATTCCGTCGTTACGGCCATGTATGCATTGCCTTGTCGCCTTTTCTGGAATGTCTGGTGTTAGTAAAATCATATGAGTGTACCGGTAGCATATTAAATTCTAGAACTTGTTATTGTGATGCATTCCGAGACCGCATAGTAAGTATTAGGATTTGCTTGATAAGAGGCATTAGGATTAACCCATGTTTTAAACCTGTAATTGTTATGATGGTCACATCGATCATATAACTATCCCACACCCTTGCCATGCACTCATTATTAGTGCAGGATACCCCTAGTACAACCCTCTAAGCCTATCCTTTTTCATGGTTCTCGTGATTTTCTGGTTAATCCGGACTATTAATGAAGAACATTGTCACCCCTTAAACCAATCGTTACACCCAAATAGCCTTAGCCTACCTTGTATGTACTCCTCTTTAGTACATTATTGTGTTTAACCCAAGTTAATTATTGAGTACACGGTTGCTAAGTCCTTATCCTTGTAAATACAGTTTTGGGACGATTGGGATTCATGGTAGTATTTATTTCGCAGAAGAATGGGGAAGAAAAGTTAAGTCAATACCCCCATATGTTTGTCAAATGATCTCTATGTTATTTTGATCCACCTCAAATCGGGTCATTAGTTAGATTGTAAATATCGAGCATGTAAAAGCTCAAGTGTAGGGGTACGTATTATAAACCCCATGTGATGTATTATGTTATTCAAAAAAAAGAGAAAAGAAAAAGAAAGAGATTGATGTAGAGTTGTGTAGAGTTTGTAGATCTTCGTCCGAGTCTTGGCTTAGCAACCAACCCAAAGTGTATTCGTGTAAATAATTAGCTAACCCTTCCACTCCAAATTCACCCAAAGCCACCCAAATGTATCCCATCCGTTTCCGTTTCCATTATATGTTATCTTACACCTACACCCCACAACCCTTTATAAAAGACCTCTTAGATAGTAATGAATAATACTTGCACCTAGCGGTGGAGGTTTGATCCTTTACCAAGCCTATGGTAATTTATATGCTATGACAGGTAATGAGTGTTGATTTTCCGTTTCCCCCATATGTTATAATTTATTATACACCCGAGTGAAAGAGAGAATCCCCAAACACTTATGTGAGGTGCTAGTGTATACTTTCTGTGCTATTAATTACAAGGTCTAGAAGGTTGTGTTGTAAAATACTTTTAAAGAGTAAGTAAAATGACCCCTCATATTGTTATTGTCTAGGTAGAAAAGCCCATTTGCTTGAGGACAAGCAAATCCCAAGTGTAGGGGTATTTGATGAGGTGTCATTTTATACACTTTTTCGGAGTCGTTTAACCACCTAAATCGGAGATTGTTAATACAAATAATGTCCAAAAACGTTATTTATATTTTTCGACCTCTCAATGTTTTGATAATAACAAAATGTGAAAACGTTTACGATAAAATTAAACGTTTATAAATTAATAATCATAAAATTCTATTTCTATGATTAATCACTTAAGGTATGGATAAACAAATCATTAAACATGATTAGTGATCAAGAAAATAATTTTTTCTTAAATCTTATACTTCCACAAAAATGTTTTTATAAAAATATAAAAACAAATTATTTATTAATTAAAAGAAATGTTTTATTAAAAACATAAAATTTGAATTTCAAATTTTCCCCCCAAAATGGAAGGTTCCATAACAGATACAACCTTCACCACAAAAGGACAAAAAAGGGAGCGGAGTCTAGTGGCGGCCCCCTTATAGGGGCGGCGGCCCCCTTATATATAAGGGGCCGCCGGGACCGCCACCAGCAACGGCTACTTTTTTGTCCCCTATAAATACTGGGCCACCCATTTCAAAATCAGACTTCCTCTTGCCAAAAATTCTATCAGATCTAGTTTTCTCTCTTCTTCCTTTCTTTCTAAAACACATATCTTGATCACTAACATATCTTGATTTTGTTTCAAGTGATTAATTCTTTCTTCCTCCCTTCTTTACCTTCTAATCAAGTGCAAGAGAAGAACATTCGTATTCTTCTACATACGAATTGTTATCAAGTGATCTTTCTTTCTTCTCTTCTTCAAGATCATAAACATCCATTAGATTTATTTGTGTTGTTGTATTAATTAGATCAAGTGTAGATCCAAGTGTGTAGATTTATATTGGTGTGATTTGGATTGTGTGTCAATCCAAGAGTGTAGATCTTATGAGTGTTTGAAGACTTAGTGAAGTCTTAGATTGGTTCTAGCTAAGAATAGGACTCGACATCTAGCTTAGTGTCAGAAAAGAAAGTAAGCGACGTATAAACGGTTTTCTCCGCCTAAAGGGAGCTTGTTGACATAAGTGCTCGGGGAGTGAAGTAGGAACGAAGAGGTGCTTCGTTGCCGAATCACTATAAATCTCGGTGTCTTGGTTTGATCATTTATTTCTTTATCTCTTTACTTATTACTTGCATTATTAGATAGTTTAGTTGTGATTCATATTGTTGGTTGATTGACATACATCTCGAATCAAACTATTTCATAAGCAAACTTTTAAAACGCTAATTAACCGGTAAAACTATTCAACCCCCCTTTCTAGTTTCTATACATTGAAAAGGCATTGGATTTGTTTCTGAAAAGGTCGGAGCGTGGGCCGACGATGGCGATGGTGGATGCGTGGTTGGTGTACTGGGAGATTAGGAAGAAGGAAGGTGTAAGGATGGAAGCGGGCATGTTTTTTGGCTGCCGGTTGCGGATTTGCAGTCTGCTATTGATGGGTTTTTATGAGGTGCAATTGGTAAGGACATTACTTAAAGGTTATGGTTTTTGTGAATTTTTTTGGATTTTGAAGCTAGATGTTATCGTCTTTTTGTGTTTCGTATCCAATAAATGATGATGTTGGGCTGAAGTATTCTTATTTACAAAATAATAAACAAAAAATCGACTTGAAGCGGGTTTTTATATAATGGCAAGCAGTTTTTAAATATAAATGGTGCAACACCAGTTAGAATCTTAACAAAAGTTGAGGTTTTGGTATTATCAATGCCATGATCATATGAATATACGCTGTAGCTTTAAACTGCTATTGAGTAGCATTCTTTCATCCTACGAAGATGAGCTTCAAACAGTTCATTTTTCATGATATAGAATTAAGAAAGCACAATTAAGAGTAAATAGCTTTGTGATTGTAGCATGTCATACAAGTACACTAAATGCTTATGGTTGTGCAATTGGCAGCTTCCACTTTGTGTTTGTGTATGTTAGTACTATGTGTATTCTACTTGATATTCTATGTGCTACTTGCTAATAATGGTGGAATTCTTTTTTGTCATAGAAAATATGTATCATGATATAGTTTTTGTCATAATTTCAAACCACACTATTAGTAGTTATTTTCACCGATAGCTCAACCAACAGATTTCTTGATCTCACCACCTTACTTGAGATCGTTTCATGGTCTAATTTAATTGTTGCTTTAGGTCTCAGAACCAAGTTATAACATGTGTACTCGAAATTACCAATTGGTACAGTTAGCATAACTGGAGTTCATGTTCTATGTTTGACATAATTACTACATGACCAGATATAGTTAATATATTTGATATTGTACATGTTGATTTGAGTGTGAACTGAAGGCACACACAGAGTTCCTTAAAGCTAAGATAATTAATAAGACTTGAAAAGTATGCATGTGAAAAATATGCTTCAACTTCATATCTTATTTTAAAGGAGTGTACTAATTAGATACATCTCTTTGATTAGTTGTTATCTATTCAAAGTAAGAACATGATGTTTCTATTCGTCAGTCTAGTGATATTTTAAAGGGCAAAGGTTATAAATGACTAACTTACTTATTCCAATTTACTGCTGTTCCTAGTCAACTCTATAAAGGTACACACAAACATGTATACATTCAAATTTTTAACAAAATGAATAACTTTCGGTTATATTTCTAACGATCGTTATTTTATTATTGCATCGTTAGTCCTTTATATACTATATTTATTTTCTAGATCTGACCCGTCCAAAACGACCCTCTATATCACATTTTCACGACTCGGGTTCTAAAGAGATTTTATGCGAAACAACGTTTCGGACAACTTTTTAGTTTTAACCGAGACCTGAATCTCAACAGAAAATGACCAAAATGCCCTTACGGGATTCTGCTGGAACTTATTATATTTTTAATAAAACGCAGAAATTTGACTTTCGGTTTTGACCCGCTATCATGCGATTTTAAGACTAACAAACCTCGTGGCAAAGTAAAATGTCATTCCGAACAACTTTCATGTTTCGCCGGAAGGCTATAACGGACTCGACAGTACTCAAATCGGACGTTTTCAAATCTGCAAGCTTATTACTTTTTTATACACATATTTTTATACAAGTTTTTCTACATGATTTTATCCACGGTTTTATACACACATTTTTATAGACACGTTTTATACACATATTTTTATACACATATTTTTATACACGTTTTATACACACATTTTTATACACACGTTTTTATACACGTTTTTCTACATGCTTTTATCCACGATTTTATACATACATTTTTATACACGTTTTTACAGACACATTTTTATGCATTTTTTTTAAAACGTGGATAAAAATGTGTGTAAAAACGTGTATAAAAATGTGTGTATAAAACGTGTCTATAAAAATGTGTGTATAAAACCGTGGATAAAATCATG